>WNWK01007835.1:0-89856 GCA_009830355.1 Cherax destructor
ACAGTCATGTCACCCAGGGAGGTACTACAGTCATGTCACCCGGGGAGGTACTACAGTCATGTCACCCAGGGAGGGTACTACAGTCATGTCACCCAGGAGGGTACTACAGTCATGTCACCCAGGAGGTACTACAGTCATGTCGCCCAGGGAGGTATTACAGTCATGTCACCCAGGAGGTACTACAGTCATGTCACCCAGGAGGTACTACAGTCATGTCACCCAGGAAGGTACTACAGTCATGTCACCCAGGGAGGTATTAGTCATGTCACCCAGGGAGGTACTACAGTCATGTCACCCAGGGAGGTATTACAGTCATGTCACCCAGGGAGGTATTACAGTCATGTCACCCAGGGAGGTATTACAGTCATGTCACCCGGGGAGGTAATACAGTCATGTCACCAGGAGATACTTCATTTATGTCACCCGGGAGGTATTACAGTCATGTCACCCGGGGAGGTACTACAGTCATGTCACCCAGGGAGGGTACTACAGTCATGTCACCCAGGGAGGTACTACAGTCATGTCGCCCAGGGAGGTATTACAGTCATGTCACCCAGGGAGGTACTACAGTCATGTCACCCAGGGAGGTACTACAGTCATGTCACCCAGGGAGGTATTACAGTCATGTCACCCAGGGAGGTACTACAGTCATGTCACCCAGGGAGGTATTACAGTCATGTCACCCAGGGAGGTATTACAGTCATGTCACCCAGGGAGGTATTACAGTCATGTCACCCGGGGAGGTAATACAGTCATGTCACCCAGGGAGATACTTCATTTATGTCACCCGGGGAGGTATTACAGTCATGTCACCCGGGGAGGTACTACAGTCATGTCACCCAGGGAGGTACTACAGTCATGTCACCCGGGGAGGTATTACAGTCATGTCACCCGGGGAGGTATTACAGTCATGTCACCCAGGGAGGTACTACAGTCATGTCACCCAGGGAGGTACTACAGTCATGTCACCCAGGGAGGTACTACAGTCATGTCACCCAGGGAGGTACTACAGTCATGTCACCCAGGGAGGTACTACAGTCATGTCACCCAAGGAAGTTTTACCCTCTTGCCAGATGATTATGAAACTGGAACCTGTTATTTACCTGCTTTACACTCTGGTGTCTTTTTCTCGCTCTTTTAATCAGGTAAGTTGACAAGAGGGTCACCACATAGAACGAAATGAACACGTAAAAGACCTGGGAATAATAATGTCAGCTGATCTTTCTTTTAAAGACCCTAACAATACAAAGATCACAACAGCCAGGAAGATGACGGGGTGGGTATTGAGAACTTTCAAAACAAGGGAAATAATGCCGATGGTGACACTCTTCAAATCGCTAGTGCTCCCTCACTTAGAATACTGCTCTGTGCTGACGACCCCGTTCAGGGCAGGAGAAATAGCAGAGCTGGAACAAATACAGAGATCGTTTACGGTTCACATTGAGTCATTGAAACATCTAAATTATTGGGAACGCCTTCAAGTCTTGAACATGTACTCATTGGAGCGGAGGAGAGAGAGATATATGATAATATATACTTGGAAAGTACTCGAGGGCCTGGTCCCAAATCTGCACACTGCCATAACAACATACTGGAGTGAGAGATATGGGAGGAAGTGTAAAATAAACCCAGTGAGGAGCAGGGGTGCGGTGGGGACAATAAGGGAGCACTGTATCAACATCCGGGGTCCCAGACTATTCAACATCATACCAGGAGATATCCGAAACACGGCTGGAACCAGTGTAGAAGCCTTCAAGAGGAAACTGGACAAGTGTCTTCACCAGGTGCCAGATAAACCAGGCTGTGATGGATATGTGGGGCAGCGGGCCTCCAGCAGCAACAGCCTGGTTGACCAGGCGATTACCGGACGAGCCTGGCCCATGACCGGTGCTCCGAGAGTAGAGAAACTCTCGAAACTCTTCAAAGGTATATAAAGGTATATCTCCTGCTGCTGCTACTTACACTCATCGCATAATGCACACGCAGTTGTGCGTGTACATGAACGTGTATACTCACTCTTCTCTATTAAATTCTAATATCTCAAGAGTTGTTCTCCTTCCATCTCCATGGAAAACGGAAAGAAAGTTTCCTCCATAAGCGATGCGTGTCATGAAAGGCGATTAAAATATCGTGAGTAATTGCTAGTAACCCTTACTCATGTATGAATGACTGGAGGTAGAAGGTACTCAAGTGGGCAGGTAGGTAGAAGGTACTCAAGTGGGGAGGTAGGTAGAAGGTACTCAAGTGGGCAGGTAGGTAGAAGGTACTCAAGTGGGCAGGTAGGTAGAAGGTACTCAAGTGGGCAGGTAGGTAGAAGGTACTCAAGTGGGCAGGTAGGTAGAAGGTACTCAAGTGGGCAGGTAGGTAGAAGGTACTCAAGTGGGCAGGTTGAATGTGCGTTTGTGTAGTACAGGTGAAAAAAAATAATTGTTAATGTTATGAATGAGAAGAGACAGGACGTCTTAAGACTGTGTGAAACTGATAAAAGGGTGAGAGAAATTCATTAGGGAAGAGTAACTGGGGTTAAAGTGGATGTATCCAGGAGTAACTGGGGTTAAAGGGGATGTATCCAGGAGTAACTGGGGTTAAAGTGGATGTATCCAGGAGTAACTGGGGTTAAAGTGGATGTATCCAGGAGTAACTGGGGTTAAAGTGGATGTATCCAGGAGTAACTGGGGTTAAAGTGGATGTATCCAGGAGTAACTGGGGTTAAAGTGGATGTATCCAGGAGTAACTGGGGTTATATAAGTGTTTAAACTCAAGAATTATGTTGATTAGAATGTGGGTTGAATGTGAAAAGTGGGTAATAATGTTTATGTTCTCTTGGAAGAGAGGTTTGTAAAGAAAGAAGAGAGAGAGAGATAAGCAAATGCTAAGTGTTTGGCCCAAGTGAGAAAATTGTTGTGGGAAACTTAAATGCTAAAGTGGGAGAAACAGGTGTAGATGTCATAGTTGGTAAGTTTGGAGTGCCAGGGGTCAGTGGTAATGGCGGCCTCTAATTGAACTATGTATGAAATGACCTTTGGTTGGCAATTTTTATTTTAAGAAAAAGAGTATAAAAGGTACACGATATACAAGACTGTGCGTAATAACAGAAGTTTGTTCAACTATTTATTAACAAAAAATTTTTTTATACATAGAATTCTAGATATGAATGTTTTTAGAAGGGCAATAGACAAATGAGATCCTTATTTAGTGGTGGTACATGTAGTGGGAATAAGAGATGGACGGTGCGAGTGGAAGTTTCTAAACTGAAGACACTTAGGTGAGATATAAATATAAGATATAAGTATAAGAAAGATGGAGCATAGAAAGTACAGGTAATGAGAAGGTCAGCGTGGTATCAGAGAGTGTGGTATCAGAGAGAGTGTGGTATCAGAGAGAGTGTGGTATCAGAGAGAGTGTGGTATCAGAGAGAGTGTGGTATCAGAGAGAGTGTGGTATCAGAGAGAGTGTGGTATCAGAGAGAGTGTGGTATCAGAGATAGTGTGGTATCAGAGATAGTGTGGTATCAGAGAGAGTGTGGTATCAGAGAGAGTGTGGTATCAGAGAGAGTGTGGTATCAGAGAGAGTGTGGTATCAGAGAGAGTGTGGTATCAGAGAGAGTGAGAGAGAGTGTGGCATCAGAGTGAGTGAGAGAGAGTGTGGTATCAGAGAGAGTGAGAGAGAGTGTGGCATCAGAGTGAGTGAGAGAGAGTGTGGTATCAGAGAGAGTGAGAGAGAGTGTAGCATCAGAGAGAGTGAGAGAGTGTGGTATCAGAGAGAGTGAGAGAGAGTGTAGCATCAGAGTGAGAGAGAGTGTGGTATCAGAGGGAGAGAGAGTGTGGTATCAGAGAGAGTGAGAGAGTGTGGTATCAGAGGGAGTGAGAGTGTGGTATCAGAGAGAGTGAGAGAGAGTGTAGCATCAGAGTGAGAGAGAGAGTGTGGTATCAGAGGGAGAGAGAGTGTGGTATCAGAGAGAGTGAGAGAGAGTGTAGCATCAGAGTGAGTGAGAGAGAGTGTGGTATCAGAGAGAGTGAGAGAGAGTGTGGCATCAGAGAGAGTGAGAGAGTGTGGTATCAGAGAGAGTGAGAGAGAGTGTGGCATCAGAGTGAGTGAGAGAGAGTGTGGTATCAGAGAGAGTGAGAGAGAGTGTGGCATCAGAGAGAGTGAGAGAGTGTGGTATCAGAGTGAGTGAGAGAGAGTGTGGCATCAGAGTGAGTGAGAGAGAGTGTGGTATCAGAGAGAGTGAGAGAGAGTGTAGCATCAGAGTGAGTGAGAGTGTGGTATCAGAGGGAGTGAGAGTGTGGTATCAGAGTGAGAGAGAGTGTGGTATCAGAGTGAGAGAGAGTGTGGCATCAGAGTGAGTGAGAGAGAGTGTGGTATCAGAGGGAGTGAGAGAGAGTGTAGCATCAGAGTGAGAGAGAGTGTGGTATCAGAGGGAGTGAGAGTGTGGTATCAGAGTGAGAGAGAGTGTGGTATCAGAGAGAGAGTGTGGTATCAGAGAGAGTGAGAGAGTGTGGTATCACAGAGAGTGAGAGAGAGTGTGGTATCAGAGAGAGTGAGAGAGAGTGTGGTATCAGAGAGAGAGAGTGTGTGGTATCACAGACAGTGAGAGAGTGGTATCAGAGAGAGTGAGAGAGAGTGTAGTATCACAGAGAGTGAGAGAGTGTGGTATCAGAGAGTGAGAGAGAGAGTGTGGTATCAGAGTGAGTGAGAGAGAGTGTGGTATCAGAGAGAGTGAGAGAGAGTGTGGTATCACAGAGAGTGAGAGAGAGTGTGGAACAGAAGTTTGTGGGTATAGAAAGGTGGGTGCCAGAGAGAGAGGAAAGAAGTGCTTGTTGCAATGACCAGATAAAAAGGATAGAAAAGAAAATAAGTTACCATATATGAGGAATTCGTAATGTAAAAATAATATACAGTGGGCAGATTATATGAAGAGAAAAAGAGAGATTAAGAGAGTGGTGAGGGAGTTCAAAATGAGAGCCAGTGAGAGAGAGCAGGTGAGGCATATACCTTTGATATACCTTTGAAGAGTTTCGAGAGTTTCTCTACTCTCTGAGCCCGGCCATGGGCCAGGCTCGTCTGGTGCTTCATCAACAAATATTACTCAAAGAAAAAGTTTTGGAGTGAGAACAATTAATTAAGAAAGTCAATGAGATATTTTAGATGAGGAAGTGGAGGTACTGGGAGGATGGAGGAAAGTGGAGGTACTGGGAGGTTGGAGGAAAGTGGAGGTACTGGGAGGTTGGAGGAAAGTGGAGGTACTGGGAGGTTGGAGGGAAGTGGAGGTACTGGGAGGTTGGAGGGAAGTGGAGGTACTGGGAGGTTGGAGGAAAGTGGAGGTACTGGGAGGTTGGAGGGAAGTGGAGGTACTGGGAGGTTGGAGGAAGTGGAGGTACTGGGAGGTTGGAGGAAGTGGAGGTACTGGGAGGTTGGAGGAAAGTGGAGGTACTGGGAGGTTGGAGGGAAGTGGAGGTACTGGGAGGTTGGAGGGAAGTGGAGGTACTGGGAGGTTGGAGGAAAGTGGAGGTACTGGGAGGTTGGAGGAAAGTGGAGGTACTGGGAGGTTGGAGGAAAGTGGAGGTACTGGGAGGTTGGAGGGAAGTGGAGGTACTGGGAGGTTGGAGGGAAGTGGAGGTACTGGGAGGTTGGAGGGAAGTGGAGGTACTGGGAAGATGGAGGGAAGTGGAGGTACTGGGAAGATGGAGGAAAGTGGAGGTACTGGGAGGATGGAGGAAAGTGGAGGTACTGGGAGGTTGGAGGAAAGTGGAGGTACTGGGAGGTTGGAGGGAAGTGGAGGTACTGGGAGGTTGGAGGAAGTGGAGGTACTGGGAAAGGATGGAGGAAAGTGGAGGTACTGGGAGGTTGGAGGAAGTGGAGGTACTGGGAAGATGGAGGAAAGTGGAGGGACTGGGAAGATGGAGGAAGTGGAGGTACTGGGAAGATGGAGGAAAGTGGAGGTACTGGGAGGATGGAGGAAAGTGGAGGTACTGGGAGGTTGGAGGAAAGTGGAGGTACTGGGAGGTTGGAGGGAAGTGGAGGTACTGGGAGGTTGGAGGGAAGTGGAGGTACTGGGAGGATGGAGGAAAGTGGAGGTACTGGGAGGTTGGAGGGAAGTGGAGGTACTGGGAAGATGGAGGAAAGTGGAGGTACTGGGAAGATGGAGGGAAGTGGAGGTACTGGGAAGATGGAGGGAAGTGGAGGTACTGGGAAGATGGAGGGAAGTGGAGGTACTGGGAGGATGGAGGAAATATTTTGAGCTGATAAATGTCGGTGAAGAAAGAGAGGTAGGGATTTCATGCACTGGACATGGAGGTATAAAGTTCTGTAAGAGTGAGGAAGAGCCCAAGGTGAGTGTAGGGCAGTGTGTAAGGCAGTGTAGGACAGAGTAGAACAGTGTAGGACAGTGTAGGGCAGTGTAGAACAGTGTAGGACAGTGTAGGGCAGTGTAGAAAAATGTAGGGCAGTGTAGGACAGTGTGGGGCAGTGTAGGACAGTGTGGAACAGTGTAGGGCAGTGTATGGCAGTGTAGGACAGTGTAGTGCAATGTAGAACAGTGTAGGGCAGTGTAGAACAGTGTAGGGCAGTGTAGGACTGTAGGGCAGTGTAGGACAGTGTAGGACAGTGTAGGGCAGTGTAGAACAGTGTAGGACAGTATAGGGCAGTGTAAAACAGTGTAGGTCAGTGTAGGACAGTGAATAAAATGAAATGGAGCAAAACATCTAGGATAGATGGAATCAAGACAATAATGCTAAAAGTAGCTTGGGACATAGTTTTGGAGTGGTTGGTGGTTTTGATCAATATTTTATATATATATATATATATATATATATATATATATATATATATATATATATATATATATATATATATATATATATATATTTTTTTTTTTTTCAACAAGTCGGCCGTCTCCCACCGAGGCAGGGTGACCCAAAAAGAAGAAAATCCCCAAAAGAAAATACTTTCATCATCCTTCAACACTTTCACCACACTCATACATAATCACTGTCTTTGCACAGGAGCTCAGATACGACAGCTGAGAATTGTCCCTCCCAGCTGTCACTATCCCAAACCCCTCCTTTAAAGTGCAGGCATTGTACTTCCCATTTCCAGGACTCAAGTCCAATTAAATCAATTAACTGGTTTCCCTGAATCCCTTCACAAAATGTTACCCTGCTCACACTCCAACAGATCGTCATGTCCCAAAAACCATTCGTCTCCATTCACTCCTATCTAACACGCTCACACATGCTTGCTGGAAGTCCAAGCCCCTCGCCCACAATACCTCCTTTACCCCTTCCCTCCAACCTTTTCTAGGACGACCCCTACCCCGCCTTCCTTCCCCTACAGATTTATACGCTCTCCAAGTCATTCTACTTTGATCCATTCTCTCTAAATGACCAAACCACCTCAACAACCCCTCTTCATCCCTCTGACAAATACTTTTAGTAACTCCACACCTTCTCCTAATTTCCACATTCCGAATTTTCTGCATAATATTTACACCACACATTGCCCTTCGACAGGACATCTCCACTGCCTCCAGCCTCCTAATCGCTGCAGCATTTGCAACCCATGCTTCACACCCATATAAGAGTGTTGGTACCACTATACTTTCGTACATTCCCTTCTTTGCCTCCATGGATAACGTTTTTTGTCTCCACAGATACCTCAACGCACCACTCACCTTTTTTCCTTCATCAATTCTATGGTTACCCTCATCCTTCATAAACCCATCCGCTGACACGTCAACTCCCAAATACATGTATCTGAAAACATTTACTTCTTCCATAATCCCTCTCTCCAATATGATATCCAATTTTTCTTTATTTAAATCGTTTGATACCCTCATCACCTTACTCTTATCTATGTTCACTTTTAACTTTCTACCTTTACACTCTCCCAAACTCGTCCACTAACCTTTGCAACTTTGCTTTAGAATCTCCCATAAGCACAGTATCATCAGCAAAAAGTAACTGTGTCAACTCCCATTTTGCATTTAATTCTCCATAATTTAATCCCACCCCTCTCCCCAACACCCTAGCATTTACTTCTTTTACAACCCCATCTATAAATATATTAAACAACCATGGTGACATTACACATCCCTGTCTAAGACCTATTTTTACCGGGAAGTAATCTCCCTCTCTCCTACACACCCTAACCTGAGCCTCACTATCCTCATAAAAACTCTTTACAGCCTTCAGTAACTTACTACCTATTCCATACACTTGCAACATTTGCCACATTGCTCCCCTATCCACTTTATCATATGCCTTTTCTAAATCCATAAATGCAATAAAAACTTCTCTACCTTTATCTAAATACTGTTCACATATATGCTTCACTGTAAACACTTGATCTACACATCCCCTACACACTCTAAAGCCTCCTTGCTCATCTGCAATCCTACTCTCTGTCTTACCTCTAATTCTTTCAATAATAACCCTGCCATACACTTTACCTGGTATACTCAGTAAACTTATTCTCCTATAATTTTTACTCTCTCTTTATCCCCTTCCCTTTATATAAAGGAACTATACATGCTCTCTGCCAATCCCTAGGTACCTTTCCCTCTTTCATACATTTATTAAACAAAAATACCAACCACTCCAGCACTATATCCCCCCCTGCTTTTAACATTTCTGTCATGATTCCGTCAATTCCAGCTGCTTTACCCCTTTCATTCTACGTAATGCCTCACGCACCTCCCCACACTACATCCTGCTCTTCTTCACTCCTAAACGATGTTGTACCTCCCTGGCCAGTACATGAAATTACCGCCTCCCTTTTTCATCAACATTTAAAAGTTCCTCAAAATATTCCCGCCATCTACCCAATACCTCCAGCTCCCCATCTACTAACTCCCTACTCTGTTTTTAACTGACAAATCCATTCGTTCCCTAGGCTTTCTTACCTTGTTTATCTCACTCCAAATTTTTTTCTTGTTTTCAGTAAAATTTCTTGACAGAGCCTCTCCCATTCTTTCATCCGCTCTTCTTTTGCACTCTCTCACCACTCTCTTCACCTTTCTTTTACTCTCCATATACTCTGCTCTTCTATTAACACTTCTGTTTTGTAAAAACCTCTCATAAGCTACCTTTTTCTCTTTTATCACACCCTTTACTTCTTCATTCCACCACTCACTCCTCTTTTCTCCTGCACCCACCCTCCTATAGCCACAAACTTCTGCCCCACATTCTAATACTGCATTTTTAAAACTATCCCAACTCTCTTCTTCCCCCCCACTACTCATACTTGCACTAGCCCACCTTTCTGCCAATAGTTGTTTATATCTCACCCTAACTTCCTCCTCCCTTAGTTTATACACTTTTACCTCTCTCTTACTTGCTGTTGCCATTTTCTTTTTGTCCCATCTACCTTTTACTCTAACTGTAGCTACAACCAAATAATGATCTGATATATCCATTGCCCCTCTATAAACATGTACATCCTGAAGCCTACCCATCAACCTTTTATCCACCAATACATAATCCAACAAACTACTTTCCTTACGTGCTATATCATACCTTGTATATTTATTTATCCTCTTTTTCATAAAATATGTATTACTTATTACCAAACCTCTTTCTACACATAGCTCAATTAATGGTTCCCCATTTACCCCTGGCACCCCAAATTTACTTACTACTCCCTCCACAACATTTTTACCCACTTTAGCATTTAGATCCCCAACCACAATTACTCTCTCACTTGGTTCAAAACTCCCCACACACTCACTCAACATTTCCCAAAATCTCTCTCTCCCCTCTACACTTCTCTCTTCTCCAGGTGCATAAACACTTACTATAACCCACTTTTCACATCCAACCTTTATTTTACTCCACATAATCCTTGAATTTATACATTTATATTCCTTCTTTACCTGCCATAACTGATTATTCAACATTATTGCCACTCCTTCTTTAGCTCTAACTCTATTTGAAACCCCTGACCTAATCCCATTTATTTCTCCCCACTGAAACTCTCCTACCCCCTTCAGCTTTGTCTCACTTAAAGCCAGGACATCCAGCTTCTTTTCATTCATAACATCTACAATCATCTCTTTCTTATCATTCGCACAACATCCACGCACATTCAAACATCCCACTTTGACGGTTTTCTTCTTTTTCTTTTTAGTAAGCTATACAGGAAAAGGGGTTACTAGCCCATTGTTCCCGGCATTTTAGTTGACTTTTACAACACGCATGGCTTACGGAGGAAAGATTCTTATTCCACTTCCCCATGGATATGAAAGGAAAAGCAATAAGAACAAGAACTATTAAGATAAAATCAAAGAAAACTCAGATGAGTGTGTATTCATAAACGTGTACATGTTTGCGTAGTGTGACCTAAGTGTAAGTAGAAGTAGCAAGACGTACCTGAAATCTTGCATGTTTATGAGACAGAAAAAAAGACACCAGCAATCCTACCATCATGTAAAACAGTTTCAGGTTTCTGTTTCACAGTCACCTGGCAGGATGGTAGTACCTCCCTGGGTGGTTGCTGTCTACCAACCTACTACCTACTTAATTTAAAAATTAAGAGTTACCAGACCCGGCCATCTTGAGGTCAGTGGGTCGTCTTCACGGTCCACTCACCCACTTACTCTTTTTATATTAAAGTCCAGGGTTTATTCCCTGGACCTCAGCAATGAAGTCGCTCCTCTCACCGCTGGGCAACGGCGACAACCATATATTATATATATATATATATATATATATATATATATATATATATATATATATATATATATATATATATATATATCTTGGTAGGAATTGGTCGAGAGAATGCATAGTTCCTTTGCTTTGATAGATGATTTCGGTGTACAGATCTGGTACCAGTCCTCCCAGAAGTTTCCAATTATAAGTTAGGATTCACCTCATATACATTACAAGGAGCACAGTTTGAGGGACTTCAAATGTTTCCAGCAATTTAATTGCCTTACTGCATTTATATGGATAATAAAGGTCCACTAGACATTCTCCAGCTCGATAAATTCACTTGCCTTAAAAGGGGCTATTAGAATGCAGCAATATTTTTGCAAAAAAAAAAAAAACTAGTTTTGAAAGTTCTAGTTATCTAATTTATCATTGTTTCTGTAGCTGTGATGATAATAACGTTGTTGTGATTTCTGAATGTGAGATCTTCTGACATTATTACTCCTGAGTCCTTCGCATTAAACTTCCATTATTTTTTAATACTTTCACTAACTGTTCTTTCTTCTTCATGGTCTGTACTTGTGAAATAATAGAAATGCTGTACTCATTTTCTCCCGTTTAGATTTTTTTTACTGGAATTAGCGTCCCTGTTTATTCGGCATCACTTAAGGGAAACCTTTATGTGGCTGCCCGAATTATTTGACTTTTTTTCTTCCTCCACCTTTTCGGTTTTATTTCGTTCATAACTCGTGAAGGCTTCATCCGATCGGCTTCAAAATTTTAATGAAGGTGTGTGGTAATTAGGAGCAGCATCTTGGAAAAATTGACTCGTTCAACTGCCCTGTGATCAAGGTTGTTGACCCATTACCAGCGCCCTGATAACTTCCAAAACTCTCAGTGCTGGAGCTTCAAACGTTATAAAAAAAAGCCGCCTGCTAATTCGGCGACGGCAGAGAGTTGCATATTTGCCCATTTTATGTCTAAAATAGTGTGAAATTTTTATTCTCGTTAAAGCACGTTAAAAAAAATCGTTTACCTCTTCTGATCAGATTCAGTATTTAATGGCTGACATATCTTACTCCCAGGGTAGCGACCATTAAGAGGCACGTAAGTTCCCCTGTCTTCTAATAACATTCATTTCTCCACTATAATCTACCTTGTCCATAATTACTATCGCATTTGCTTTGTCTGTTTCGTAAGGTTAAGTCCAGGATCTTTCCTTAATTCATGGTATAACTTAACAAATCTTTGATGACACAATTGCAACACTTGAGTGACTCTTAAGTATTCTTTGCGTGCAAGCAAATTTGTCCACGACCAGGCCTCCCGGTGGATCAGGACCTGATCACCCACACTGTTACTGCTGGCTGCACGTAATTCAACGTACGAACCACAACCCGGCTGATCAGGTACTGAC
The DNA here is from genome assembly GCA_009830355.1 of Cherax destructor. Taxonomy (NCBI): domain Eukaryota; kingdom Metazoa; phylum Arthropoda; class Malacostraca; order Decapoda; family Parastacidae; genus Cherax; species Cherax destructor. Next base: position 12,067 of record WNWK01007835.1, read on the forward strand.
TTCAGGCATCTTGAAGGCAGCCATGAGTTTATTGGTAGTTTTTTTGTAGGATTCTGTGAAATAACTGAAGAATTCCTCTTCTGGTGGGATTCAAACTTAGTGCTGATGTGTTTTCCTCAGATATAAATTCGAGAGTTTGACTTTATTATATATGAAAACAAATTCTATATTAAAATTCAGGTTTTCACGAGATAATTTCTAATTGCGCCATGCAAATTGCTTTCACCCGACACCACTAATAACTTGGTAATTCCGAGGTGCTTCAGTTTAATGTGTTGTTGCCTTCCAGGATACTGTTACCTCTGAAGTAACAGGAGAATGATGCCTCTGAAGTTTAGCTTCAACGCTGCTGTTTCTTACTTCAAGGTCTGAATTAGTTTATTTGCCATTTTGATTGAGGAAATTGTGATTTTAGTGTCGTGTGATAAGTTGTTCACTTCACATCTTCAACGCTGAGACTGAACTGCTTCACAAACTTATGCCTCACTCTCTACTAATCTCTTCGCGTGCATTTACGTACAAGGGCCTGGGGTTATGCAATGTAGAGATACATTTACGTACAATGGTCTGGGGTTATGCAACGTAGATGGTTTGGGATTATGCAACATAGAAATACATTTCTCATTTCGCACAGCAACTAAAATACATCTAGTTTGATTAGAATTGTGAATTATTAGTTCCCGTTTCTGGCTATTGTTGAAATAAAACCAAATTAATTAGCCTTTATTTTTTTTAAATATATGTTGCAGCAAGATAATTATTCAGGTAATTACGATTGATTAATGCAATTAAGATTACTCTGTCTTCACCAGATAAACAGCTTAGGATTTGTAAAAAAAAAAATACAATTAACATAGAGTGGAGATGAAACAAGACGTTTGGTCTATGCTGAATCATTGTATATTACGTAAAACGATGACTGGCTTCTGTATATAGTGACGCTTGGACGATCAGGGTGCAGCGTTTGAAGGTACGTGTCCACAACACCAGTGTCAGTGTATGGTTGCGCGTGCTGGCATGCCTGCTTGCTGCTACACGCATTTACTGACTCAATACGCGTTCGTACAAATATTTATGGTACGTAGGGTTCACACTAGACAACAAGAACACAACAGTACAGTTACACCTAGCCAGGTATGCACTGGTACAAGTACGCATGTTACAGGTGTGTAAGTTACACAGCGGTACAGTTATACCTAGTGTGGTATGCGCTGGTACGGGTTACAGGTGCGTAGGGTACACACCAGTATAGTTACACCTAGTGTGAAATGCGCTGGTACAGTTGCGGAGGGTACACAGCGGTACAGTTACACCTAGCCAGGTATGTTGTGGTGAAGGTACACACGCTGTGGTGTCGGCCCTAGGGCGTGGCTACGTCGAGACCGCTGGCGTGGCTACGTCGAGACCGCTGGCGTGGCTACGTCGAGACCGCTGGCGTGGCTACGTCGAGACCGCTGCCGTGGCTACGTCGAGACCGCTGGCGTGGGTACCTTAAGAAGCTAAAATTGGCGTGGGTGTGCAAGCTGCAAGAAAAGATCGTCGGCATAGGCGTGTGGGCAGCAAGAAGTGAGTGTTGACAAGGGCGTGGGTGCAGCAACAAACGATCGCTTGCGTGGGCTTGGGTGAAGCATGCAGTGACTGCTAGCGTGGGCGTGGGTGTACAAGCAGTGATTGCTAATGTGGGCGTGGGTGCAGCAAGCAGTGATTGCTAACGTGGGTGTGGGTGCAACAACCAGTGATTGCTCCAAGTCAGACCGAAATGTCGTCAGTGATATACTTGTGGAGTGATATACTTGTGGAGTGATATACTTGTAGAGTGATATACTTGTGGAGTGATATACTTGTAGAGTGATATACTTGTAGAGTGATATACTTGTGGAGTGATATACTTGTGGAGTGATATACTTGTAGAGTGATATACTTGTAGAGTGATATACTTGTGGAGTGATATACTTGTGGAGTGATATACTTGTGGAGTGATATACTTGTAGAGGGATATACTTGTGGAGTGATATACTTGTGGAGTGATATACTTGTAGAGTGATATACTTGTGGAGTGATATACTTGTGGAGTGATATACTTGTGGAGTGATATACTTGTAGAGTGATATACTTGTGGAGTGATATACTTGTAGAGTGATATACTTGTGGAGTGATATACTTGTGGAGTGATATACTTGTAGAGTGATATACTTGTGGAGTGATATACTTGTGGAGTGATATACTTGTAGAGTGATATACTTGTAGAGTGATATACTTGTAGAGTGATATACTTGTGGAGTGATATACTTGTGGAGTGATATACTTGTGGAGTGATATACTTGTGAGAATGTGATATACTTGTGGAGTGATATACTTGTAGAGTGATATACTTGTGGAGTGATATACTTGTGGAGTGATATACTTGTGGAGTGATATACTTGTGGAGTGATATACTTGTGGAGTGATATACTTGTGGAGTGATATACTTGTAGAGTGATATACTTGTGGAGTGATATACTTGTGGAGTGATATACTTGTGGAGTGATATACTTGTGGAGTGATATACTTGTGATAAGTGATATATACTTGTGGAGTGATATACTTGTGGAGTGATATACTTGTGGAGTGATATACTTGTGGAGTGATATACTTGTGGAGTGATATACTTGTGAGTGATATACTTGTGAGTGATATACTTGTGGGTGATATACTTGTGAGTGATATACTTGTGGAGTGATATACTTGTAGAGTGATATACTTGTAGAGTGATATACTTGTGAGTGATATACTTGTGAGTGATATACTTGTAGAGTGATATACTTGTGAGTGATATACTTGTGGAGTGATATACTTGTAGTGATATACTTGTGGAGTGATATACTTGTGGAGTGATATACTTGTGGAGTGATATACTTGTGGAGTGATTACTGTAGGAGTGATATACTTGGAGTGATATACTTGTGAGTGAATACTTGTGGAGTGATATACTTGTAGTGATATACTTGTGAGTGATATACTTGTAGAGTGAATACTTGTGGAGTGATATACTTGTAGAGTGATATACTTGTGAGTGATATACTTGTAGAGTGAATACTTGTGAGTGATATACTTGTGAGTGATATACTTGTGAGTGATATACTTGTGGAGTGATATCTTGTGGAGTGAATACTTGTGAGTGAAACTTGTGAGTGAATACTTGGGTGATTCTTGTGAGTGATATACTTGTGAGTGATATACTTGGAGTGATAACTCGTGGAGTGATATACTGTGAGTGAATACTTGTGGAGTGATATACTTGTGAGTGATATATTGGGTGATATCTTGTGAGTGATATACTTGTAGAGTGATATACTTGTGGAGTGATATACTTGGAGTGATATACTGCGGAGTGAATACTTGGAGTGATATAGTAGGATCTGTGAGTGATATACCAAGTGAATACTTGTGGAGTGATATACTGTGAGTGATATACTTGTGAGTGATATACTTGTAGAGTGATATACTTGTGAGTGAATACTTGTAGTGATATACTTGTGAGTGATATCTTGTGAGTGATAACTGTAGAGTGATATACTTGTGAGTGATATACTTGTGAGTGATATACTTGTGAGGATATACTTGTGGAGTGATATACTTGTAGAGTGATATACTTGTGGGTGATATACTTGTGAGTGATATACTTGTAGAGTGATATACTTGTGAGTGATATACTTGTGAGTGATATACTTGTGAGTGATATACTTGTGAGTGATATACTTTGAGTGATATACTTGTGGGATTGAGTATACTTGTGAGTGATATACTTGTGGAGTGATATACTTGTGAGTGATATACTTGTGTACGGAGTGATATACTTGTGAGAGTGATATACTTGTGAGTGATATACTTGTGAGTGATATACTTGTGAGTGATATACTTGTGAGTGAATACTTGTGAGAGTGATATACTTGTGAGTGATATACTTGTGAGTGATATACTTGTGAGTGTATTGATGATAACTTGGAGTAAGTAGAGTGATATCTTGTAGAGTGATATACTTGTGAGTGATATACTTGTGAGTGATAATTGTAGGTGATATCGTGTGGAGTGATATACTTGGAGTGATATACTTGTAGAGTGATATACTTGAGGTGATATACTTGAGTGAAGTGAGGATACTTGTGGAGTGATATACTTGTGAGGATATACTTGTGAGTGATATACTTGTAGAGTGATATACTTGTGGAGTGATATACTGTAGGAGTGATATACTTGTGGAAGTGATATACTTGTGAGTGATATACTTGTGGAGTGATATACTGTGGAGTGATATACTTGTGGAGTGATATACTTGTGAGTGATATACTTGTGGAGTGATATACTGTGAGTGATATACTTGTGAGTGATATACTTGTGGAGTGATATACTTGTAGAGTGATATACTTGTGAGGACGTGAGGATATACTGGGAGTGATATACTTGTCGAGTGAATACTTGTGAGAAGTGATATACTTGTAGGAGTGATATACTTGTGGAGTGATATACTTGTGAGTGATATACTTGTGGAGTGATATACTTGAGTAGATATACTTGTGGAGTGTACTTGGAGGTGAATCTTGTAGGAGTGACTTGAGTGAAACTTGTGGAAGTGTTCTTGTGAGAGTGATATATTCGGAGTGAGAAGGCGGTCAGTTGGAGTGAATATTGGCGAGTGACATAGTTGGTGAGGTAATGGGGTGAATACCTTGTAGGAGGGGGACATACTTGTGAGGAATGGGGTGAATCTTGTAGTAGAAGGCGTGAATCTCTGTGAGTGATATACTTGCAGGTGAATAGTTCAGTGAGGAAGCTGGGTGACATACTTGTGAGTGAATACGGCGGTGATAACTTCGGTGAGGAGGGGGAATACTTCGTAGTGAGTGAAGCGTGAAGTGAGTGAGGATGATACTGGTGGAGGATATACTGTGAGTGATATGAGGCGGTGAGTTCCCGGAGTGATAGGAGGCGTGGCAGTGATCTCGTTGTGGAGTGAAATGGCGTGAACAGGTTCCGTGAGTGAGGAAGGCGGTGACAGGTTCCTGTGAGTGAGAAGGACGGTGCAGTTCCCTGGGTGAGGAGAGGCGGTGAGTTCCCGGAGTGAGAGAGCGGTGACAAGTTCCGGTGAGGAGAGGGAGTGACATTCCCGTTGAGGAGAGGCGGTGAACAAGTTCGGAGTGAGAGAGGCGGTGCAAGTTCCGAGTAGGAGAGGCGGTGCAGGTTCCCGAGTGAGGAAGGCGGTGACAAGTTCCCGTGTAGAAGTGAGAGTCGAGTGAGAGCGTGAGGTCCGGTGAGGAGAGGCGGTGACAGTTCCCGGAGTGAGGAGAGGCGGTGACAGGTTCCTGGGGTGAGGAGAGGCGGTGACAGGTTCCCGAGTGAGAGGCTGGAGGTGAGTGAAACGGTGACAGGTGTCCCGTAGTGAGGAGAGGCGGTGGCAGGTTCCCGGAGTGAGGGAGTGAGTTAGTAGAGAGGCGGTGGCAGGTTCCGAGTGAGGAGAGGCGGTGGCAGGTTCCCGGAGTGAGGAGAGGCGGTGCAAGTTCCCGGAGTGAGGAGAGGCGGTGAAGGTTCCCGGTGAGGAGAGGCGGTGGAAAGTTCCGGAGTGAGTGAGAGGCGGTGGCAGGTTCCCGAGTGAGGAGAGGCGGTGCAGTTCCCGAGTGAGGAGTAGGCGGTGCAGGTTCCGAGTGAGAAGGCGGTGACAGGTTCCCGTAGTGAGGAGAGGCGGTGGCAGTTCCCGGAGTGAGGAGAGGCGGTGGCAGGTTCCCGGAGTGAGGAGAGGCGGTGACAAGTTCCCGGAGTGAGGAGAGGCGGTGGCAGGTTCCCGGAGTGAGGAGAGGCGGTGACAGGTTCCCGGAGTGAGGAGAGGCGGTGGCAGGTTCCCGGAGTGAGGAGAGGCGGTGGCACGTTCCCGGAGTGAGGAGAGGCGGTGGCAGGTGCGTGGAGTGAGGAGTGGCGGTGGCAGGTGCGCGGAGTGAGGAGTGGCGGTGGCAGGTGCGCGGAGTGAGGAGTGGCGGTGGCAGGTGCGTGGAGTGAGGAGAGGCGGTGGCAGGTGCGTGGAGTGAGGAGTGGCGGTGGCAGGTGCGTGGGTGAGGAGAGGCGGTGGCAGGTGCGTGGAGTGAGGAGTGGCGGTGGCAGGTGCGCGGAGTGAGGAGTGCGGTGGCAGGTGCGCGGAGTGAGGAGTGGCGGTGGCAGGTGCGCGGAGTGGCGGTGGCAGGTGCGCGGAGTGAGGAGTGGCGGTGGCAGGTGCGCGGAGTGAGGAGTGGCGGTGGCAGGTGCGCGGAGTGAGGAGTGGCGGTGGCAGGTGCGCGGAGTGAGGAGTGGCGGTGGCAGGTGCGCGGAGTGAGAGTGGCGGTGGCAGGTGCGCGGAGTGAGGATGGCGGTGGCAGGTGCGCGGGTGAGGAGTGGCGGTGGCAGGTGCGCGGAGTGAGGAGTGGCGGTGGCAGGTGCGCGGAGTGAGAGTGGCTGTGGCAGGTGCGCGGAGTGAGGAGTGGCTGTGGCAGGTGCGCGAGTGAGGAGTGGCGGTGGCAGGTGCGCGGAGTGAGGAGTGGCGGTGGCAGGTGCGCGAGTGAGGAGTGGCGGTGGCAGGTGCGCGGAGTGAGGAGTGGCTGTGGCAGGTGCGCGGAGTGAGGAGTGGCGGTGGCAGGTGCGCGGAGTGAGGAGTGGCGGGGTAAGTGACAGCTGTGTTGTGCAAGGATCAAATTTGTCATGTTAATAATTTGGATATTACGCAAATTCCTGTGTTTTGAGTTATGGTGTTGTTAGTAGCGGTGGGTGATGACACTAAACAACGTCTGTTGCAAAGGTCAGATTCTGACCTTTGTAACAGACGTTGCAAAGGTCAAAATCTGACCTCCTTCACTATATAAACTTTTTGTCGCTTCTCCTTTGTACTGAAGAAACGTATCTGCAGTAAAAGTCTTAATACCCGCATGAGTCTCTCTCTTATTTGTCAGTATTAATCACTAAGTTGATGTAATGGTGGTTTAGCAGTCACTGCTGGAGACGTTGTGTTGACAATTACACTGTTCCAGTTAGACTGAATTATTTGACGAATTTGCTCTTCATTCATTTCTTTTCTCTCGAAATTGTTAATAATTTTTCGTATTTGTTATTGTTGGTTATGTTATATAAGGTTTATTTAGAATAACGTATATTAATCTATGTTGATGATTTATTTGTCAATAACGAAATTATCAAAATAGGTTGGTTGTCTTATGTCTGGCAGTGTGGGACACATTGTAATATCACCAGCGTGTATTTCCTGACGAAGGTTAAGGCGGATGTAAACTGGTGTGCTGTGTCCTGTCCTCCCAGCAATTAAATACTGAGGCCGTTCAGAAGAGGCAAACTGATATATATTTAACGGGAATTATTATTCCACACTATCTTACATGTAAAATGGTCAAATATGCAACTACACTTCTGAATTTCACTCTTCGCCGTAGTCGTATTTTTTTTTTTTTTGAACGTTTGAAGGAACACCACTGAAGATTTTGGAGTTATCTGAGCTGTTCCAGGATTCTGGGAATGCATTCAACAACTTTGGTTACAGGACACGTGAATATGCCGATTGCTCCTACAATTTGGTTCGAGGACCTTACACAACTGCTGAAAATTTGAAGCCGATTGGTTGAGGTGTTCCCGAGTTATGAGCAAAATAAAATCACCAAGTTGGAGGAAGAAAAAAAAAATCCGGTAGCCTTCTAAAGGCTTCCCTTAGTGGATGCCTAATCATAAATTATAACATCTCACAACGGGAAAACTGAAAAAAAAAGTCTGTTTCGCTAACAGAAAACGGCCACTCAGTGAATGCGGCTAGATCAGTACAGATTATTACTGTGCAAGGCCATGATGTGGGTAATGGATAGACTGGTTACTGTGGAGGCGCGCAAGGAGCCACTGCTGGCTTACCAGTGCCAGACTAGATGACCTGAGTTTATAATTAAAAGTATTCGCTTGGGATATGGAACGTAGGTAACTTATGTACTGAAAGTAAGACACAGTGTGCGGGTTATTGTATTTGATTCAGAAGACGTTACTACTAACAACTTTATAAAGAAACATGAGAGAACATAGTGTCTGAGGAGACGTCTGTGAGGTGTAGAGTTGCAGTGAAGTCACCTCTAGTTGAACTTATATTCACTAAACCCAACACAGCTGGTCACATATCTACAGGTGGCCAAAATACTGTATATCTTTTCATTTCTCCTGTCCACGTAAGAAATGATAACGTCCCTGGTGGACGCAACCGCTTCTAAATAAAAAGCCATAAGCAGCATACAGTGTTTTACCTTTATACACTATGTAAAGTATTGTATCATTATATATTTTGTAAGCCTCGTAGTGGGTCTAAGAAGTAATCAAGTATCTTGTATCTTAGGGATACGCTCTCAGCTTCGAAGATTGTTGTTTATAGCCATCTTGAAAATGTATTTTTGCGTTGACTTCAGAGTTTCAAAACAAGTGTATTTTCTTAAATTGTTTCGCATTGCAACTGGGTAATGTTCAGTAGCCCCCTCCCCTTTGTGACCTTTATCCTCCTGGCCCATCGTGAGGTGCCTTGATGCTCCTGAAGGGCAGCTAATCAGAAGAAGTTTATCTAGTGATTGCCTCCCATTCTCAAGGTGTTGTACGATCCTCCGTGGGCTGGAGGAACGTAGGATGGGCCTTAGTATAATACCATGTGATACTTCAATGTGAATTAGTGGCACCTAATTTTTTTTTTTTTTTTGCTTTAAAGTCTGCCCTCAAGAAGAACTCTGGATACTGATGAGAGGCATATCACAGTTAAGTTTGCCCTAAGGAACAACTCTGGAAACAGGTCAGAGGTATAAAGAACTTTTAATACCGGTGTAATGGTAGCTGATGGATGTTTTCGTTGCAGTCGTCTTGAGTTATTTTCGCAATCTAGTTAAGCACTCAGGAGTTTAATAAACAATAAGCATGAAAAAAAGAGGAACTATTGAATAGTCTACCCGGTATATATAGAGCATGGGAAGATAGGAGAGGAGTAAAGTTTAACACACAGAATGCCCAGTCTACAACAATTGACCCAAAAATAAACAGTCATCCAAGGGAAAAAACACAGGAGACAAAAAAATCAGCTAGCTTAGTCCCCAGCCCTAGGGCTGACCCAGACCCAGCCCCCAGCCATAGTGAAAATCCAGATTTGGTTAAAGACTCCTCCACAGCCATCACAGCCATAGCCTTTAGTACAGATATAGTAGGGAGTCTTCTAGGGAAAATGTTGGTCCCATGTCATCAGATGGTGGTGTCTCGGGTTTGGTTGTGGTGGACTGTGGTGCAGATCTAGGATCTGCACAGACTAAGAATACATCCATCACGAATTGTACCCAGCCAAAAACAAAATGGTGCAAATACTATGTTTGGGGCATCTGTAAACATGGAATATCAGGGCAAACGAATGGGACATGCAACTTGAGCATCCCAAAAACTGCCGCGACCTCCTGTCTAAAGGAGTGTGTCGTTCTATTTCTTGCAAATTCTTCCACCCTGAGATATGTCATTCTTCAATGGTATTGCTCCGCATACCACCTAAAAGGAACCAGGAGGCACATACCCCATACAACAAACCATAGTAATTATAATAGCTATGACAACCCCACCCAAAGTGATTTTTTAGTAGTAAGAAACGAAGAAAGAAAATGGAAAGAGATAACCAAAATAGTCCACCACCTTGGAGCCTTGTTAGACTGGAGGCACAGCCAGTGGCCCCTCCGACTCACAACTACTGATGCCAACAATGAAATCCCCCCAACAAACATGCAACAACCTCATTTATATTTGCTAATATACAGGGCCTTAAGCCATCTACCGACAACAAAATTCCTTTCATTAGTGGACGTCTAGGGAAGTCAAATGCACTGTTCGCAGCCTTCACAGAGACCCACGCAAAAGATTACTTTGACAATGAAATATGGATACCTGGGTACAACCTTTTCAGATGCGACAGAAAGAACAGGCAACAAGGGGAAGTTGGCCTGTATGTCAAAGAGTCGCTCATTTGCACAGAGATACTGAACACCCCAAATGATGTAGTTGAAGTTCTGACAATAAAAATCGAGAACCAAAACCTATATAAGCCACCAGATGCAACTTCCCAACAGTTCAAAGAACAACTATCAAAAATTGACTCCTGTCTGGAAAACCTTCCAGATTCCACAGTCACTAAAAACAACGGATATAGCCCCACCCCATAAAGGTGGCAGCAAAGCAGTAGCTAAGAACTATAGACCAATAGCTTTAACGTCTCATATCATAAAAATCTTTGAAAGAGTTCTAAGAAGCATGATAGCAACCCACCTGGACTCCCAACAATTGCACAACCCAGGACAACATGGTTTCAGAGCAGGTCGCTCCTGCCTCTCACAACTGCTAGACCACTATGATATGGTCTTAGATGCTCTGGAAAACAAACAGAATGTAGATGTAGTATACACAGATTTTGTAAAAGCCTTTGACAAGTGCGATCATGGTGTAATAGCACACAAATGCGTGCTAAAGGGATAACTGGCAAAGTAGGCAGATGGATCTTCAATTTCCTAACCAATCGAACACAGAGTAGTTGTAAACAGAGTTAAATCGGATGCTGCCATAGTGAAGAGCTCTGTCCCACAAGGCACAGTACTCGCACCTATCCTGTTCCTCATTCTCATATCAGACATAGACAGAGATGTAAACCACAGCACTGTATCATCCTTTGCAGATGATACTAGGATCTGCATGAGAGTGTCATCCATTGAGGACACGGCAAATCTCCAAGAAGATATAAACCAAGTTTTCCAATGGGCAACAGAGAACAATATGATGTTCAGTGAAGACAAATTCCAACTACTCCGTTATGGAAAACTGGAGGAAATAATAGCTAGGACTGAGTATATTACAAACTCCAATCACACAATAGAGCAGAAAAGTAATGTGAAGGTCCTGAGTGTGGTAATGTCCGAAGACCTCACCTTCAAGGACCACAACAATGCCACTATCACATCTGCGAGGAAACTGATAGGATGGATAATGAGAACATTCAAGACAAGAGACGCTAAGCCAATGATGATCCTTTTTAAATCACTTGTTCTCTCTAGGCTAGAATATTGCTGTATATTAACATCCCCATTCAAGGCAGGTGAAATTGCAGATCTAGAGAATGTACAGAGACCCTTTACTGCACGCATAAGTTCCATCAAACACCTTAACTACTGGGAACGCCTGGAAGCACTAAACTTATATTCACTGGAGCGCAGGCGAGAGAGATATATCATAATCTACACCAGGAAGATTCTGGAGGGACTGGTCCCTAATATTCACACAGAAATCACTCCATACGAAAGCAAAAGACTTGGCAGACGGTGCAACGTACCCCCAGTGGATTGCACAATAATTACTAGAAACTTACATATTACCATTTCCAAGGATTGGTATGGCAGTTCAAACTCCTGCGCAACTCTCCACAAACTTGCTTATATATATATATATATATATATATATATATATATATATATATATATATATATATATATATATATATATATATATCTCATTTACCAAACTGCGGCAGGCCAAGGTTCGACCCCACGACACATTGTCCCAGAGCGATATGAGAAGTCTTTAGAAGTAGAATCGATATAAAGAGGGTGGAATATGTGGGAAATAAAAGAGAAGTTAAGAGAGTGTGAAAGAAGAGCAAAGGAGAGAAGGGGTCATTTTTTCTCAACAAATTTTGCTGAAAATAAGAAAAATATTTGGAATGACATTAATAAGTTTAGAAAACTTAAGAATATATGGATTTATCAGTTAATAGAAGAAGGAAGTTATTGGATGGAGAGGTGGAGGTATTGGGAAGATGAAGGGAATATTTTGAGGAGCTGTTAAATGTTGATGAAGAAAGGGAGTCGGGAATTTCATGCATTTGCCAGGGAGATACAATATGTTGTAGGAGTGAGGAAGAGCCAGATGTGAGTGTGGGGGAGTTGCGTGAGGCTGTGGATAAAATGAAAGTGGGTAAATCAGCTGAGATTGATGGAATAAAAACAGAAATTCTAAAAGCAGGTGGATATAAATTTGAAATAGTTGGTAGATTCGATCAATAAATGTATGAAAGGGAGGAAGGTACCTAGGTATTGGCAGAGAGCATGCATAGCTCCTTTGTATAAAGAAAAAAGGAAGAAAAGAGAGCGTAAAAAAATTAGGAGAATAAGCCTATTGAGTATAACAGGTAAAGTGTATCTTACAGTTATTATTGAAAGAATTGAAGGTAAGAGAGAGAGAACAGGATCACAAACGAAGAAAGAGGTTTTAGGAAGAGTACGGGATGATAGGGAAGCAATGTGGCATATATTACAAATATATGAAATAGGTGAAAAGTTACTATAAACAGTTAAGAGGTTTTATGATAATAGTTAGGCTCAGGTTAGGATATGTGGGGGGGGGAGGAAGCTGTTAAAAGTAGATCTTAGAGAACATTGTGTGATGTCACCATGGTTATTTAACATTTATAAATGATATTGTAAAATAAGTGAATGAATGCTAATATGCTGGGGAGAAGTGTGGGATTATAAGATAAAGACTTTAGTACAAAGTGGGAGTTGTCACAGATGCTTTTTACTGATGGCACTGTGATTTTGGGAGATTCTAGAGAGAAGATACGGAAGTTGGTGGAAGAATTTGGGAGGGTATGTAAGAGGAGAAAATTAAATGTGAACACTGGATGAACATTGAAAAGAGGAAAGTGAAGAGGATAACAAAAAAAATTAGAAAATGAAATACTGGATATCAGATATTTGTGAGTGTACTTGTCAGCAGATGGGTCTATGAAACACGAGGTGAACCATGGAATTGACGAAGAAAAAAAGGTGAGTGGTGCATTGAGGAATGTATGAAAGTATAGTGGTACCAACTCTCTTGTATGGGTGTGAGGCATGGGTTGTGAATGTTGCACCAAGGAGGATGAAGGCAGAAGAAATGTCGTGTCTTATGTGTAGTGTGAATATTATGCAGAGAACTCGTAGCTTGGAGATTAGAAGGAGGCGCAGGATTATTAAACGTATTATCCAGAGAGCTGAAGAGGGGTTGTTCAGGTGGTTTGGGCATTTAGAGAGGCTAGAACAAAATAGGATGACTTGGAGAGCTTATAAATCTGTAGTGGAGGGAGGGTTGGAGCGAGAAGGTAAAGGAAGTTTTATGTGCGAGGGGCTTAGACATCCAGCATGCTTGTGTGAGCATGTTAGATAGAAGTGAGTGGAGGTAAGTGGTTTTTATGACTTGACGTGCTGTTCGTATGTGAGCAAGGTAACATTTATGAAGGTATTCAGTGAAACCGGTTAGCCGGACTTGAGTCCTGGAGGTGGGATGTACAGTGCCTGGACTCTGAAGGAGGTGTGGAGATATTTGCAGTTTTCCATTAAATCACGAAAACACTTGGAATTTCACTATTTTTTCACAATGGTTGTTTTGCATATTGTGATATATATATATATATATATATATATATATATATATATATATATATTTATATATATATATATATATATATATTGTGTGTGTGTGTGTGTGTGTGTGTGTGAAGAATGGAGAATGTGCAAAATAAATCTATTGAAAAGCAGAGGCTCCGTGGGCACAGCAGGAGAATATTGCATCAATATGTGAGGGACCAGATTATTCCCCATTCTTCAGAAGATATCAAGAGGAAACTATACAGATACCTCCGCAAGTGCCTCTTCAACCAGGCTTTAATGGATATATGGGCCAGCGGGCCGCCAGCAGCAACAGCTTGATTGATTGGGTAAGCAATAGACACGCCTCGCCCAGGGGGCGAGCTATGGTAGATTGAGAACCCTGGAAACCATTCACAGGTATATAATTGGTTCTTACAGAGGTGGTACCGACACTAACAGCAGCAGCAACGGCAAATCAGCAGGGTAGTGCTCTGTTGGCAACGTCACTTTCAGCAGGTCAGCAGGGTGGTGCTCTGTTGGCAACGTCACTTTCAGCAGGTCAGCATGGTGGTGCTATGATGGTAGCAGCAGGTCAGCATGGTGGTGCTGTGATGGTAGCAGCAGGTCAGCATGGTGGTGCTGTGATGGTAGCAGCAGGTCAGCAGGTTGGTGTTATAATGGTAGCAGCAGGTCAGCGGGTGGTGCTTGATGGTAGAGCAGGTCAGCAGGTGGTGCTTATGGTAGCAGCAGGTCAGCAGGTTGGTGTTATAATGGTAGCAGCAGGTCAGCAGGGTGGTGCTGTGATGGTAGCAGCAGGTCAGCAGGGTGGTGCTATGATGGTAACAGCAGGTCAGCAGGTTGGTGTTATAATGGTAGCAGCAGGTCAGCAGGGTGGTGCTGTGATGGTAGCAGCAGGTCAGCAGGGTGGTGCTATGATGGTAGCAGCAGGTCAGCAGGGTGGTGCTTGATAATGGGAGTCAGCAGGTCGAAACCGCAGGGTGGTGCTATGATGGTAGCAGCAGGTCAGCAGGGTGGTGCTGTGATGGTAGCAGCAGGTCAGCAGGGTGGTGCTGTGATGGTAGCAGCAGGTCAGCAGGGTGGTGCTGTGATGGTAGCAGCAGGTCAGCAGGTTGGTGTTATAATGGTAGCAGCAGGTCAGCAGGGTGGTGCTGTGATGGTAGCAGCAGGTCAGCAGTGGTGCATGATGTAACAGCAGGTCAGCAGGGTGGGCTGTGATGGTAGCAGCAGGTCAGCAGGTGGTGTATATGGTAGCAGCAGGTCAGCAGGGTGGTGCTGTGATGGTAGCAGCAGGTCAGCAGGGTGGTGCTATGATGGTAACAGCAGGTCAGCAGGGTGGTGCTGTGATGGTAGCAGCAGGTCAGCAGGGTGGTGCTGTGATGGTAGCATCAGGTCAGCAGGGTGGTGCTGTGATGGTAGCATCAGGTCAGCAGGGTGGTGCTGTGATGGTAGCATCAGGTCAGCAGGGAGGTGCTGTGATGATGGTAGCATCAGGTCAGCAGGGTGGTGCTGTGATGGTAGCATCAGGTCAGCAGGGAGGTTCTGTGATGGTAGCATCAGGTCAGCAGGGTGGTGCTGTGATGGTAGCATCAGGTCAGCAGGGAGGTGCTGTGATGGTAGCACAAAGTCAGCAGGGTGGTGCTATGATGGTAGCACCAGGTCAGCAGGGAGGTGCTGTGATGGTAGCACCAGGTCAGCAGGGTGGTGCTGTGATGGTAACAACAGGTCAGCAGGGTGGTGCTGTGATGGTAGCACCAGGTCAGCAGGGTGGTGCTGTGATGGTAGCAGCAGGTCAGCAGGGAGGTGCTGATGGAGCACCAGGTCAGCAGGGTGGTGCTGTGATGGTAGCACCAGGTCAGCAGGTGGTGCTGTGATGGTAGCACAGGTCAGCAGGGTGGTGCTGTGATGGTAGCACCAGGTCAGCAGGGGGTGCTGTGATGGTAGCACCAGGTCAGCGAGGTGGTGCTGTGATGGTAGCACCAGGTCAGAGGGTGGTGCTGTGATGGTACACCAGGTCAGCAGGGTGGTGCTGTGATGGTAGCACCAGGTCAGCAGGGAGGTGCTGTGATGGTAGCACCAGGTCAGCAGGGTGGTGCTGTGATGGTAACACCAGGTCAGCAGGGTGGTGCTGTGATGGTAGCACCAGGTCAGC
Source organism: Cherax destructor (assembly GCA_009830355.1). Lineage (NCBI taxonomy): Eukaryota > Metazoa > Arthropoda > Malacostraca > Decapoda > Parastacidae > Cherax > Cherax destructor. Next base: position 27,682 of record WNWK01007835.1, read on the forward strand.
AGGGTGGTGCTGTGATGGTAGCCAGGTCAGCAGGGGGGGCTGTGATGGAGCACCAGGTCAGTAGGGTGCTGTGATGGTAGCACCAGGTCAGTCAGGGTGGTGCGTGATGGTAGCAACAGGTCAGCAGGGTGGTGCTGTGATGGTAGCACCAGGTCAGCAGGGTGGTCTGTGATGGTAGCACCAGGTCAGCGGAGGTGCTGTGATGGTGCACCAGGTCAGTAGGGTGGTGCTGTGATGGTACACCAGGTCAGCAGGGTGGTGCTGTGATGGTAGCACCAGGTCAGCAGGGTGGTGCTGTGATGGTAGCACCAGGTCAGCAGGGTGGTGCTGTGATGGTAGCACCAGGTCAGTAGGGTGGTGCTGTGATGGTAACACCAGGTCAGCAGGGTGGTGCTGTGATGGTAGCACCAGGTCAGCAGGGTGGTGCTGTGATGGTAGCACCAGGTCAGAGGGTGGTGCTGTGATGGTACACACAGGTCGCAGGGTGGTGCTGTGATGGTAGCACAGGTCTACAGGGTGGTGACTACCACTGCTAGCTAACCCATCTCGTGTGACTACCACTGCTGTCTGACCCATCTCCAGTGTGACTACCACTGCTAGCGCACCCATCTCAGTGTGAACCATGACTAGCCTAACCCATCTCCAGTGTGACTACCACTGCTAGTCTGACCCATCTCCAGTGTGACTACCACTGCTAGTCTGACCCATCTCCAGTGTGACTACCACTGCTAGTCTGACCCATCTCCAGTGTGACTACCACTGCTAGCCTAACCCATCTCCAGTGTGACTACCACTGCTAGCCTGACCCATCTCCAGTGTGACTACCACTGCTAGCCTAACCCATCTCCAGTGTGACTACCACTGCTAGCCTGACCCATCTCCAGTGTGACTACCACTGCTAGCCTGACCCATCTCCAGTGTGACTACCACTGCTAGCCTGACCCATCTCCAGTGTGACTACCACTGCTAGCTAACATCTCAGTGTGACTACCACTGCTAGCCTAACCCATCTCAGTGTGACTACCACTGCTAGCCTAACCATCTCCAGTGTGACTACCACTGCTAGCCTAACCATCTCCAGTGTGACTACCACTGCTAGCCTAACCCATCTCAGTGTGACTACCACTGCTAGCCTAACCCATCTCAGTGTGACTACCACTGCTAGCCTAACCCATCTCCGTGTGACTACCACTGCTAGCTGACCCATCTCAGTGTGACTACCACTGCTAGCCTAACCCATCTCAGTGTGACTACCACTGCTAGCCTAACCCATCTCAGTGTGACTACCACTGCTAGCCTGACCATCTCCAGTGTGACTACCACTGCTAGCCTGACCCATCTCCAGTGTGACTCCACTGCTAGCCTGACCCATCTCCAGTGTGACTACCACTGCTAGCTGACCCATCTCCAGTGTGACTACCACTGCTAGCCTACCCATCTCCAGTGTGACTACCACTGCTAGCCTGACCCATCTCCAGTGTGACTACCACTGCTAGCCTGACCCATCTCAGTGTGACTACCACTGCTAGCCTGACCCATCTCATGTGACTACCACTGCTAGCCTGACCATCTCAGTGTGACTACCACTGCTAGCCTGACCATCTCCAGTGTGACTACCACTGCTAGCCTAACCCATCTCAGTGTGACTACCACTGCTAGCTAACCATCTCAGTGTGACTACCACTGCTAGCCTAACCATCTCAGTGTGACTACCACTGCTAGCCTAACCATCTCAGTGTGACTACCACTGCTAGCCTGACCCATCTACAGTGTGACTACCACTGCTAGCCTAACCATCTCCAATGTGACTACCACTGCTAGCCTGACCATCTCCAGTGTGACTACACTGCTAGCCTGACCATCTCCAGTGTGACTACCACTGCTAGCCTGACCCATCTACAGTGTGACTACCACTGCTAGCCTGACCCATCTACAGTGTGACTACCACTGCTAGCCTGACTCATCTCCAGTGTGACTACCACTGCTAGCCTGACCCATCTACAGTGTGACTACCACTGCTAGCCTAACCCATCTCCAGTGTGACTACCACTGCTAGCCTAACCCATCTACAGTGTGACTACCACTGCTAGCCTGACCCATCTCCAGTGTGACTACCACTGCTAGCCTAACCCATCTACAGTGTGACTACCACTGCTAGCCTAACCCATCTACAGTGTGACTACCACTGCTAGCCTGACCCATCTCCAGTGTGACTACCACTGCTAGCCTAACCCATCTACAGTGTGACTACCACTGCTAGCCTAACCCATCTACAGTGTGACTACCACTGCTAGCCTGACTCATCTCCAGTGTGACTCCCACTGCTAGCCTGACCCATCTCCAGTGTGACTACCACTGCTAGCCTAACCCATCTACAGTGTGACTACCACTGCTAGCCTGACCCATCTACAGTGTGACTACCACTGCTAGCCAAACCCATCTCCAGTGTGACTACCACTGCTAGTCTGACCCATCTCCAGTGTGACTACCACTGCTATCCTGACCCATCTCCAGTGTGACTACCACTGCTAGCCTGACCCATCTACAGTGTGACTACCACTGCTAGCCTGACCCATCTACAGTGTGACTACCACTGCTATCCTGACCCATCTCCAGTGTGACTACCACTGCTAGCCTGACCCATCTCCAGTGTGACTACCACTGCTAGCCTGACCCATCTCCAGTGTGACTACCACTGCTAGCCTGACCCATCTCCAGTGTGACTACCACTGCTAGCCTAACCCATCTCCAGTGTGACTACCACTGCTAGCCTGACCCATCTACAGTGTGACTACCACTGCTAGCCTGACCCATCTACAGTGTGACTACCACTGCTAGCCTGACCCATCTCCAGTGTGACTACCACTGCTAGCCTGACCCATCTCCAGTGTGACTACCACTGCTAGCCTGACCCATCTACAGTGTGACTACCACTGCTAGCCTGACCCATCTCCAGTGTGACTACCACTGCTAGCCTGACCCATCTCCAGTGTGACTACCACTGCTAGCCTGACTCATCTCCAGTGTGACTACCACTGCTAGCCTGACCCATCTACAGTGTGACTACCACTGCTAGCCTGACCCATCTCCAGTGTGACTACCACTGCTAGCCTGACCCATCTCCAGTGTGACTACCACTGCTAGCCTGACTCATCTCCAGTGTGACTACCACTGCTAGCCTGACCCATCTACAGTGTGACTACCACTGCTAGCCTGACCCATCTACATTATCTACTCTGGTCAAATACAACAATTCACATAATATTTTTTTCTCTCATCTTTGACATGCGCAGTTTATATGAAGAGAGTTATAATGTGTGCTGAACACAGCAATACAAATATGCAAACCTTTTTGTCGGTTATTGTAATGACATAAAGGAAACCTCAGATTATTATCAACCCTGGAGAGATAATAACTCATGATAACTCAAGATAACTTAAGAAAGCCAGTCATTGGGTCTTATTTTCGTTATGTCACTTGGCTCCCAGAATGCAACTGAGTGATAGTATTCTTTGGCCTAAGGTTGTGTATGTGTTCCATAGCGCTGATCTTAGAAAGTAATCGCACCTGAGGACTGTGTATGAGTAGTTTCTTGGGGTATAGATGGGCATATTGATAGCAGAAGCTGTTATCTGTCACGGTGGCGGGAAATGGAGTTCTTCCCTAATATGATACAGTTCATGTAGTCTAAAGATTTTCATGTATGTAGCTGTTATTTGAATCTATCTTGATTCATTTGTCCCATGAATTACATGTTGTAACACTTCTGAAGAGACGACAAGGAATACCAAGCCAGTGATGATCCTCTCTCTCCGGGTGTACTGCTGTACACTAATGGCCCCTTTCAAGGCAGGCGAAGTTGCCCATCTGGAGAATATACGAAGAACCGACACTACACGTATAAGTACAGTCAAACGTTGGACTGCGTGCGGCCAGCAGTAACAGCCTGGTTGATCAGGCTCTGGTTCAACAAGAGGCCTGGTCACAGACCGGGCCGCGGGGGCGTTGACCCCTGGAATTCTCTCCAGGTAGACTCCAGGTACTACTTGGAACGCAGGCGAGAGCGATACATCATAATTTACGCCTGTAAAATCCTGGAGGGACTAGTCCCAAATCTTCACGCAGAAATCACTCCCTACGAAAGCAAAAGACTCGGTAGACGGTTCAAGATATCCACAACAAAAAGAAAGCAATGGCGCCGTGAGTACACTAAGACATAACACAATATGTGTCAGGAGCCCAAGACTCTTCAACTGTCTCCCAGCATACATAAGGGGGATTACCAATAGACCCTTGACTGTCTTCAAGAGGGAGTTGGACAGATACCTAATTTAAGTCAGTGCCTAACCAGCCGGGCTGTGGTTCGTACGTTGGATTGCGTTCGACCGTCAGTAACAGCCTGTTTGATCAGGCTCTGATCCACCTTGAAACCTGGTCATAGACTGGGCCGCGGAGGTCATGACCCCCGGAACACCCTGGAGGTCGTCACTGCTATCATGACACAGAACCTTCACTGCTATCATGACACACAGAACCTTTACTGCTATCATGACACAGAACCTTCACTGCTATCATGACACACAGAACCTTTACTGCTATCATGACACAGAACCTTTACTGCTATCATGACACAGAACCTTCACTGCTATCATGACACAGAACCTTCACTGCTATCATGACACACAGAACCTTCACTGCTATCATGACACAGAACCTTCACTGCTATCATGACACACAGAACCTTTACTGCTATCATGACACAGAACCTTTACTGCTATCATGACACAGAACCTTCACTGCTATCATGACACAGGACCTTCACTGCTATCATGACACACAGAACCTTCACTGCTATCATGACACAGGACCTTCACTGCTATCATGACACAGGACCTTCACTGCTATCATGACACAGGACCTTCACTAATATCATGACACAGGACCTTCACTGCTATCATGACACACAGAACCTTCACTGCTATCATGACACAGGACCTTCACTGCTATCATGACACACAGGACCATCACTGCTTTCATGACACAGGACCTTCACTGCTATCATGACACACAGAACCTTTACTGCTATCATGACACAGAACCTTCACTGCTATCATGACACAGAACCTTCACTGCTATCATGACACACAGAACCTTCACTGCTATCATGACACAGAACCTTCACTGCTATCATGACACACAGAACCTTTACTGCTATCATGACACAGAACCTTTACTGCTATCATGACACAGAACCTTCACTGCTATCATGACACAGGACCTTCACTGCTATCATGACACACAGAACCTTCACTGCTATCATGACACACAGGACCTTCACTGCTATCATGACACACAGGACCTTCACTGCTATCATGACACACAGGACCTTCACTGCTATCATGACACAAAACCTTCACTGCTATCATGACACAGGACCTTCACTGATATCATGACACAGGACCTTCACTGCTATCATGACACACAGAACCTTCACTGCTATCATGACACAGGACCTTCACTGCTATCATGACACACAGGACCTTCACTGCTATCATGACACAGGACCTTCACTGCTATCATGACACACAGGACCTTCACTGCTATCATGACACACAGGACCTTCACTGCTATCATGACACAGGACCTTCACTGCTATCATGACACACAGGTATATTTAATGTATTTTAGTGACATAGAAAGTGGATGAATCCCATTCCCAAACACTTAGTGATTCCCAGTCTCCCAGATACTCAGTGACTCCCAGTCTCCCAGACACTCAGTGACTCCCAGTCTCCCAGACACTCAGTGACTCAAAATCTCCCAGACACTCAGTGACTCTCAGTCTCCCAGATACTCAGTGACTCTCAGTCTCCCAGATACTCAGTGACTCAGTCTCCCAGACACTCAGTGACTCTCAGTCTCCCAAACACACAGTGACTTTCAGTCTCCCAGACACTCAGTGACTCAAAGTCTCCCAGACACTCAGTGACTCTCAGTCTCCCAGACACTCAGTGACTCCCAGTCTCCCAGACACTCAGTGACTCTCAGTCTCCCAGACACTCAGTGTCTCCCAGACACTCAGTGTCTCCCAGACACTCAGTGACTCTCAGTCTCCCAGACACTCAGTGACTCTCAGTCTCCCAGACACTCAGTGATTGCCAGTCTCCCAGACACTCAGTGACTGCCAGTCTCCCAGACACTCAGTGACTGCCAGTCTCCCAGACACTCAGTGACTGCCAGTCTCCCAGACACTCAGTGACTCCCAGTCTCCCAGACACTCAGTGACTGCCAGTCTCCCAGACACTCAGTGACTGCCAGTCTCCCAGACACTCAGTGACTCTCAGTCTCCCAGACACTCAGTGACTCTCAGTCTCCCAGACACTCAGTGACTCTCAGTCTCCCAGACACTCAGTGACTCCCAGTCTCCCAGACACTCAGTGACTCAAAGTCTCCCAGACACTCAGTGACTCTCAGTCTCCCAGATACTCAGTGACTCTCAGTCTCCCAGATACTCAGTGACTCTCAGTCTCCCAGACACTCAGTGACTCTCAGTCTCCCAAACACTCAGTGACTTTCAGTCTCCCAGACACTCAGTGACTCAAAGTCTCCCAGACACTCAGTGACTCTCAGTCTCCCAGACACTCGGTGACTCTCAGTCTCCCAGACACTCAGTGACTCCCAGTCTCCCAGACACTCAGTGACTCTCAGTCTCCCAGACACTCAGTGACTGCCAGTCTCCCAGACACTCAGTGACTCTCAGTCTCCCAGACACTCAGTGACTCCCAGTCTCCCAGACTCTCAGTGACTGCCAGTCTCCCAGACACTCAGTGACTCTCAGTCTCCCAGACACTCAGTGACTCTCAGTCTCCCAGACACTCAGTGACTCTCAGTCTCTCAGACACTCAGTGACTGCCAGTCTCCCAGACACTCAGTGACTCTCAGTCTCCCAGACACTCAGTGACTCTCAGTCTCCCAGACACTCAGTGACTCTCAGTCTCCCAGACACTCAGTGACTCTCAGTCTCCCAGACACTCAGTGACTCTCAGTCTCCCAGACACTCAGTGACTCTCAGTCTCCCAGACACTCAGTGACTCTCAGTCTCCCAGACACTCAGTGACTCTCAGTCTCTCAGAGAATCTCTGAGTGTAACAATGTGTCAGTGGAAAAGACAAAAATCTGCATGACAGACAAGACAGCTCTGCATGACAGACAAGACAGCATGACCGTCCTTGTAAGTTTGTTGACCTTGGTCTGAACATCCTAGTTCGTGGTGGTCACGCGTGACAGATTCACGAGTTGTCATACATAAAGTGTCATACATAACCAGTGTTGCTTCACTTGTCACGTATGATAGGTCTAGTGTTGTTGCATGTGTCACGTATGATAGGTCCAGTGTTGTTACATGTGTCACGTATGACAGGTCCATTGTTGTTACATGTGTCACGTATGACAGGTCCAGTGTTGTTACATTTGTCACGTATGACAGGTCCAGTGTTACATGTGTCACGTATGATAGGTCCAGTGTTGTTACATGTGTCACGTATGACAGGTCCAGTGTTCAATGTGTCACGTATGACAGGTCCAGTGTTGTTATATTTGAATGAAAGCATTACCATCAATGCTATGCCAGTTTATTATTATACATGTTATATACAGGGAGTAACAGAGCCATAGGGTAATTTTTTCACCACGAAAAACTGTGGTTTAAATTATTTAATTTTAATAAAGTCTGTTTTTGGGAAACACTTTACTCACTCGACCGTGACTACACAATCCTTGCAATGGTAAGCAACATAGCTTTGTTGAACGGCAAGATGAGCAACATTAAGAGATGAGATTCTCATAGTCTGTAGTGAGCGAAGTCGCGGTGATGCTACAAGGTGGTGTCATGCAGCAGCACATTCTGGTGCCATGGCTGTTTTGGAAAACCATTCATGGCTGAAAGAATAAACCAAGATGGAGGCAACACCGAATGTTGCTATGATTCTAATTCAAAAGGCTTTTATAAGACATGAGAGGTGATGAATCAAAGAATTGAACTCTAAGTGAGGTGCATGTATGTTACTCATCACGTGGTGGTAAAGTGTCTCACAAATGTCTTATCAACACTGCATAAATATCCACTTTATTAATATTCTTCAATACTATGCATATTGTATTCTTTATTATTATTATTATTATTATTATTATTATTATTATTATTATATTTAAGAGAGGAATGCTAAACCCGTATGGGTTTAGAAAAAGAAAAAAATGGGGAATGGGATACATTCAAAACTGATCCAAGGAAAAGGTAAGTTCAATTCCTGGGATCAAGAGCCCGTCACTGGCTTCAAGTAACCTCCCCCTCCTCCTTTTGAGGGTTATACTGTGTTAAGACTTGTTGAAGATGTGGGGCAGCGGGCCTCCAGCAGCAACAGCCTGGTTGACCAGGCAAGCACCAGACGAGCCTGGCCCATGACCGGGCTCAGAGAATAGAGAAACTATCGAAACTCTTCAAAGGTAAAGATATATCAAAGGTATGATGACGGTGATGATATGGTCAGGAATGTCTTTAAAAGAAATCCATCAAGAAGTCTTGTTGAAGGTTTTATGAAATATGTTAATTGTAAATTTAAAGAGAGCATCAAGTGTCTGACAGTGTTTGATCACTGTAGTGGGCACAGTATCAACAGTAATGTTAGAGGTGATCACTGTAGTGGGCACAGTATCAACAGTAATGTTAGAGGTGATCACTGTAGTGGGCACAGTATCAACAGTAATACTAGAGGTGATCACTGTAGTGGGTACAGTATCAACAGTAATGTTAGAGGTGATCACTGTAGTGGGCACAGTATCAACAGTAATACTAGAGGTGATCACTGTAGTGGGTACAGTATCAACAGTAATACTAGAGGTGATCACTGTAGTGGGTACAGTACCAACAGTAATACTAGAGGTGATCACTGTAGTGGGTACAGTATCAACAGTAATGTTAGAGGTGATCACTGTAGTGGGCACAGTATCAACAGTAATACTAGAGGTGATCACTGTAGTGGGTACAGTATCAACAGTAATACTAGAGGTGATCACTGTAGTGGGTACAGTATCAACAGTAATACTAGAGGTGATCACTGTAGTGGGTACAGTATCAACAGTAATACTAGAGGTGATCACTGTAGTGGGTACAGTATCAACTAATACTAGAGGTGATCACTGTAGTGGATACAGTATCAACAGTAATGCTAGAGGTGATCACTGTAGTGGGTACAGTATCAACAGTAATACTAGAGGTGATCACTGTAGTGGATACAGTATCAACAGTAATACTAGAGGTGATCACTGTAGTGGATACAGTATCAACAGTAATACTAGAGGTGATCACTGTAGTGGGTACAGTATCAACAGTAATACTAGAGGTGATCACTGTAGTGGGTACAGTATCAACAGTAATACTAGAGGTGATCACTGTAGTGGGTACAGTATCAACTAATACTAGAGGTGATCACTGTAGTGGATACAGTATCAACAGTAATACTAGAGGTGATCGCTGTAGTGGGTACAGTATCAACTAATACTAGAGGTGATCACTGTAGTGGGTACAGTATCAACAGTAATATTAGAGGTGATCACTGTAGTGGGTACAGTATCAACAGTAATACTAGAGGTGATCGCTGTAGTGGGTACAGTATCAACAGTAATACTAGAGGTGATCACTGTAGTGGGTACAGTATCAACAGTAATACTAGAGGTGATCGCTGTAGTGGGTACAGTATCAACAGTAATGTTAGAGGTGATCACTGTAGTGGGTACAGTATCAACAGTAATACTAGAGGTGATCACTGTAGTGGGTACAGTATCAACAGTAATACTAGAGGTGATCACTGTAGTGGGTACAGTATCAACAGTAATACTAGAGGTGATCACTGTAGTGGGTACAGTATCAACAGTAATACTAGAGGTGATCACTGTAGTGGGTACAGTATCAACAGTAATACTAGAAGTGATCACTGTAGTGGGTACAGTATCAACAGTAATACTAGAGGTGATCGCTGTAGTGGGTTCAGTATCAAAAGTAATACTAGAGGTGATCGCTGTAGTGGGTACAGTATCAAAAGTAATACTAGAGGTGATCACTGTAGTGGATACAGTATCAAAAGTAATACTAGAGGTGATCGCTGTAGTGGGTACAGTATCAAAAGTAATACTAGACGTGGTCGCTGTAGTGGATACAGTATCAAAAGTAATACTAGACGTGGTCGCTGTAGTGGATACAGTATCAAAAGTAATACTAGACGTGGTCGCTGTAGTGGATACAGTATCAAAAGTAATACTGGAGATGATAGTCGTGGGGGTTCGGTTGATGGATTTGGGTAATAAACACACACGTCAGGCCTCTTATATCTCCTCTTTTATCTTGAGTTCAACTGCCGAGGGTGACCCAGCAGGGGCATGGGATTCAAGGAGCTCGTGACGTCACATGCAGTGATTCACTAACAGTCTGTGATTCACGTAGGGAGGCGGTGAATCATAACCGTTATAACTGAAATACTACAGTACAGTACTACTGACATGATCGCTGTAGTGGGTACAGTATCAACAGTAATACTAGAGGTGATCGCTGTAGTGGGTACAGTATCAACAGTAATACTAGAGGTGATCGGTGTAGTGGGTACAGTATCAACTAATACTAGAGGTGATCGCTGTAGTGGGTACAGTATCAACTAATACTAGAGGTGATCGCTGTAGTGGGTACAGTATCAACTAATACTAGAGGTGATCGCTGTAGTGGGTACAGTATCAACTAATACTAGAGGTGATCGCTGTAGTGGGTACAGTATCAAGTAATACTAGACGTGGTCGCTGTAGTGGGTACAGTATCAACTAATACTAGAGGTGATCGCTGTAGTGGGTACAGTATCAACTAATACTAGAGGTGATCACGCAAGTCGTCTCCGTAAAGAGCACCAGCTGCAGCTGACTCTCCTCCTCAAGAGGTTCTGCTGTAACGAAACACTAGACAATGTTTGACACAACAGGAAATATACAAACATGTTAAGAAAGGGAAAGTGTCGCTTTGACAAAGACTACAGGTACTTCTATCCACCGATGTGCTAAGCTTCAACACAGTTCAGAGAATGTTATGACCTGAGTTGTCCAGACCACCATGTGAAAGTAACTGGACTGGACCCAAGAAAGAAGACAAACAGGGAAATACTACAGACGGGACAGAGGTGCACAACGGTGGGACACAAGACAGGCATCCACCCACCCAACAGGATCGAATATACAACAGACAAATGCACAATCAGTACTGGAGAAACCAGGGGTATGTACACCAGGGGCCATACAAGGCAGTAAATAACCAGTGGTACAAACTAAACACACACCAAAATACAACATCCCAAATGGTAAATCCTGATTCCTCTTTGCAAACATTCAGGGTTTGAAATCAAATATAAACGACAAAGTTATATTAGTGGGCTCCTCTAAGAAGGGAATGCAATGTTTGGAGCATTTACAGAAACACACAAGGGATGTTATGGTCAGAGATAAAGATAGAAAACTATAACATGTATCGATGTGATAGAATTAATAGGTCACAGGGAGTAGTAGGACTCAATGTGAAAGATAATTTTTGTTGCACAGAAGTGCTTCAATCATCTAATGATACAGCAGAAATTCTAGGTATTAAAGTTGAGAATAGGAATCTGGTAATTATCCTAGTATATAAACCACCATCAGCAACTGCTGAGGAATTCACAGACCAGATAAGAAATATAGATAACTGTCTGGATAGGCTAGAAAATCCTACACCAAATATTATCCTCCTTGGAGATACTAATCTCCCACATGTAAAATGGAAGATGGCTCAAAGCTGCGTTATACCAGAAACATCTCCGGGAAGCACCCTGGCTCAACAGATACATACCAGGGAACTAATTAGGCTGTGTGAAAAGTACTCATTATTAAACCAACAGATAACTGATCCCACTAGAAATGAAAATACCCTGGATTTTATGTTCATAAACAATGAGGAACTAATCAGAGACATAACAGTTGAAAAACAATGTACTCTGACCATAACATCATAGATGTAGAGACGAATATAAACTCAGGGTTAGGGAACTGCATCACTAATGTAAGAGAAGGGATGTTCAGTAAGTTTAACTTTAACAACCATAGGATTTACTAGGACAAAATAAACCAAGAACTATCAGATATATCGTGGTAAACAAACATGAGCACTCTAAATCCTCACCAGTGTCTGGAGAAATTGAATACAGAAGCATAAAGGGTCTGTATTAGATACATACCACTGAGGAAACCCAAAAGTAGATAGGTTATAGAGAGAGCGTAGGAGATGGTTATAGAGAGAGCGTAGGAGATGGTACTAAAGAAGAAAATGGGTTACCGAATTGCTTAAAATCATAAACATTTCGCAACGAAGGGAAGATAGTCTTAGCCAAGAGATCTCTAATTTAGAACATAATCGTAAGGTGTCATACCAAACAAAAGAAACACAAAGGGAACAAAAGGCCATCCAGGATATTGCAAGGAAACCCAAAATATTTTTATTCCTATGCAAAAATCCAAGCTAAGAACTACCTGTAGAAGTGGACCATTAATGAGAGGAGACTCGTATACTGACGATGAACAACAGGAAATGAGTCGGTGTTCAACAATTCACTAAATGACAGCAGGGTAGAGATTGCAGAAACTTTTTCACTGCAGCGGAAGGCCGCGCAGATTGACTTACTGACAGTACAAATACCATAGATTTCTAAAAAGAAATTGAAATCATGCCCACTCACTCAGCACCTGGACCAGATTCATAGAATGCCTAATTCATAAAAAATGCAAAGTACCACGAGCACGAACCCTCACTATTCTTTGGAGAAAGAGCCTAAACACAGAGAAAATACCAGAGACCTTAAGAGTGTTCCTTTGCATAAGGGAGGTAGTAGAGCACTAGCTATAAATTACAGACCAGTAGCCCTAACTTCTTATATCATAAAAATCTTCGAAAGAGTGATGAGACGGCAGATTACAAATTTCCTGGACCAGCACAGTCGGTATAACACAAACCATCATTGGTGTTAGAGCGGGACGATCATGCCTGTCACAGCTGCTGAACCACTAGGACAGAATTACGGAGGCTTTGGAAGACAACCAAAATGCAGATGTGATATACACAGATTATGCAAAGATATTTGACAAATGTGATAAATGTGGGGTAACTGCACACAAAATGAGGGCCATGGGAATTACGAGGAAGGTAGGAAGATGGATTTTCGGGTTCCTAACACACAGAACACAAAAAGTAGTAGTAAACAGAGCAAATCCACCATCAGCTAGATATACCTTTGAAGAGTTTCTAGAGTTTCACTACTCTCGGAGCCCGGCCATGGTCCAGGTTCGTCTGGTGCTTGCCTGGTCAAGCAAGCTGTTGCTGCTGGAGGCGCGCTGCCCCACGTATCCATCACAGCCTGGTTGATCTGGCACCTGCTGAAGATACTTGTCCAGTTTCCTCTTGAAGGCTTCTACACTGTTCCAGCCGTGTTTCCGATATCTTCTGGTAAGATGTTGAATAGTCTGGGACCCCGGATGTTGATACAGTGTTCCCTTATTGTCCCCACCGCACCCCTGCTCATAACTGGGTTTATTTTACACTTCCTCCCATATCTCTCACTCCACTATGTTGCTATGGCAATGTGCAGATTTGGTTCCAGGCCCTCGAGTACTTTCCAGGAATATATTATCATGCTCCCCAAGGCACTGTCCTGGCACTTTTGCTGTTTCTCATCCTCAAAGCAGACATAGATATAAACACCCGTCAAAATTTTGTATCATCATTTGCAGATGACACTAAAATAAGCATGAAAGTCACTTCTGTAGAAGACACTGAATATATACAGGAAAATATAAGCAGTGCTTTCCAGTTGGCAGTGGAGAACAACCTAACGTTCAGGGGTGACAAGTTCCAACTGCTTAAGTATAGAAAGAATGATGAGCTCAAAAGGAACACTGTACAAAACTGAAAAGGATCGTCAAATAGAACGAAAAGAACACATGAAAGACTTGGGAATATTTATGTCAGCTGACCTTTCTTTCAAAGAACACAGTAAGACAAAAGTCACGACACCCAAAAGGATGAGAAATGAGAACTTTCAAAACAAGGGAAATAATGCCAGAAGTGACACTCTTCAAATCGCTAGTGCTCCCTCATTTGTAATATTGTTCAGTGTTGACGGCCCCGTTCAAGGCAGGAGAAATATCAGAGTTGGAACAAATACAGAGATCGTTTACGGCCTGCATAGAGCCAGTATTTAAAATACTGGGAACGACTTAGTCTTGAACATGTATTCACTGGAGCGAAGGAGAAAGCCACATAATAATATATACCTGGAAAATACTTCATGAGGAAACTGGACAAGCATCTTCACCAGGTGCCAGATCTACCAGGCTGTGATGAATATGTGGGGCAGCGGGCCTCCAGCAGCAACAATCTGGTTGAATAGGGTAGCATCAGCGAGTCTGGCCCATGGCCGGGCTCCGGGAGTAGAAAGACTCGAAATTCATGAAAGGTAAGGGTAATGTTTGACAAAACACTAGACTGTGTGACAAATCCCTGACTACAGTGACACAGTCAAATACCCTAGCAGTCTAGTCCAATTAATGATCATTTATAACTATAACGATTTTCAAAAAGCATGACTTAATGACAATACATAAGGGGTGTGATGCAATCTTCCCTCACCAACCTGAGGTAAAGCAGAGGTTGTAAGACTCTTGAAGCAATGAGCGACCCCTTTGAAGAAATGAAAGATGTTATTCGAGTATAAACAACCTTCACTGCAGTTTGCTGTGGTTACAAATGTGAAGTTGAATAAACAAAGTACGTAAGTTGTTCGCTGTACTTTGGCCCACATGGAAAGAGGTAAAACGTGCACTTGTATTACCAAGACTTAAAATTTTACCTCCGAATATTGAAGCTTTCAAGGAAATGAAAGCTCATTGTCAGGTAAGCAGGTGAGAGAGTGCTGTCGAGGAAGATCCTGGAGAGAAGACCCAGGGAAGTTAGTGAGGATGAAGGAGCTTCTCAAGACTCATTGTTGTGTGTCAGTACGTCGGGATGCTTCGGCTGTACCACCACAGATGAAACTGATCCACTGCAGCCACACTGATGATCACCATGACACACTCCACTACCACCACACTCCACTACCAACACACTCCACTACCAACACACTCCACTACCACCACACTCCACTACCAACACACTCCACTACCAACACACTCTACTACCAACACACACTACTTCCAACACACTCTACTACCAACACACTCTACTACCAACACACTCCACAACCAACACACACTACTTCCAACACACTCCACTACCAACACACTCCACTACCAACACACTCCACTACCAACACACCACTACCAACACACTCCACTACCAACACACTCCACTACCAACACACTCCACTACCAACACACTCCACTACCAACACACTCAACTACCAACACACTCCACTACCAACACACTCCACTACCAACACACTCCACTACCAACACACTGCTACCAACACTCTCCACTACCAACACACTCAACTATCCACACACTCAACTACCAACACACTCCACTACCTACACACTCTACTACCAACACACTCAACTACCAACACACTCCACAACCAACACACACTACTTCCAACACACTCCACTACCAACACACTCCACTACCAACACACTGCTACCAACACGTTCCACTACCAACACACTGCTACCAACACACTCCACTACCAACACACTCTACTACCAACACACTCCACTACCAATACACTCCACAACCAACACACACTACTTCCAACACACTCCACTACCAACACACTCCACTACCAACACACTCCACTACCAACACAATACACTACCAACACGCTGATACCAACACACTCCACTACCAACACACTCCACTACCAACACACTGCACTACCAACACACTGCTACCAACACACTCCACTACCAACACACTGCTACCAACACACTCCACTACCAACACACTCAACTACCAACACGTTCCACTACCAACACACTGCTACCAACACACTCCACTACCAACACACTCAACTATCAACACACTCCACTACCAACACACTCCACTACCAACACACTCTACTACCAATACACTCCACTACCAACATACTCCACAACCAACACACACTACTTCCAACACACTCCACTACCAACACATTCCACTACCAACACACTCCACTACCAACACACTCCACTACCAACACACTCCACTACCAACACACTCCACTACCAACACACTCCACAACCAACACACACTACTTCCAACACACTCCACTACCAACACACTCCACTACCAACACACTCCACTACCAACACACTCCATTACCAACACACTCCACTACCAACACAAACGCACCAAAACATTCCACTACCAACACACACCCTCCTTGACCAATACTCCTTCACTAACACACCCTCACCAACACACTTTCATCAACACACTTTCACCAACACACTTTCACCAACACACTTTCACCAACACACCTTCACCAACACACCTTCACCACACTCTCACCAACACACCTTCGCCAGCACACCTTCACCAACACTCCTTCACAAACACGCAGTTCCACACAAGAGATTAGTGCAAAGCTGGAGGACCAGGCAGGTATAACAGGGAAGGCACTACAATGGATCAGAGAATACCTGACAGGAAGGCGTCAGCGAGTCATGGTACGTGACGATGTGTCAGAGTGGGCGCCTGTGACGAGTGGGGTTCCACAGAGGTCAGTCCTAGGACCTGTGCTGTTTCTGGTATATGTGAATAACATGTCGGAAGGAATAGACTCAGAAGTGTCCCTGTTTGCAGACGATGTGAGGTTAATGAGAAGAATTCAATCGGAGGAGAACCAGGCAGGACTACACAGGGATTCGGACAGGCTGCAAACTTGGTCCAGAAATTGGCTCCTGGAGTTCAACCCCACCAAGTGCGAAGTCATGAAGATTGGGGAAGGGCAAAGAAGAGCGCACAGTGTACGGTCTAGGTGACCAAAGACTATAAACCTCACTCAAGGAAAAAAATCTTGGGGTGAGTATAACACCAGGCACATCTCCTGAGGCGCACATCAACCAAATAACTGCTGCAGCATATGGGCGCCTAGCAAACCTAAGAATAACATTCTGACATCTCGGTAAGGAATCGTTCAGGACCCTATACACCGTGTACGTCAGGTCCATGTTGGAGTATGCAGCACCAGTTTAGAATACACACATGGCCAAGTACGTCAAGAAATTAGAGAAAGTGCAAAAGTTTGCATCGAGACTAGTCCCGGAGCTAAGGGGACAGGAGGGATAGGGGACATAATAACGACATATAAAATACTGAGAGGAATCGACAAGGTGGACAGAGACAGGATGTTCCAGAGATGGGACACAGCAACAAGGGGTCACAATTGGAAGTTAAAGATTCAGATGAGCCACAGGGATGTTAGGAAGTAATTGTTTAGTCACAGAATTGTCAGGAAGTGGAATAGTTTGGAAAGTGATGTAGTGGAGACAGGATCCATATATAATTTTATGAATAGGTATGATAAAGCTCATGGAGCAGGGAGAGTGACCTAGTAGCGACCAGTGAAGAGGGGGCCCAGGAGCTGTGACTCGACCCCTGCAACCACAAATAGGTGAGTACACCTTCAACACACCCTCACCAACACATCCTCACCTACACTCCCTCCCCAACACTCCCTCCCCAACACTCCCTCCCCAACACACCCTCATCTACACATCCTCATCAGCACACCTCAACACTCCCTCACTAACATTCCCTCACCAACACACCCTCACCACCACTCACCAACACACCCTCCCAAACACACCCTCATCCACACATCCTCATTAACACACCTTCTCAACACCCTCACCAATACTTACTAACAAACCCTCACCAACACACCCTCACTAACACACACCAACACACCCTCACTAACACACACCAACACACCCTCACCAACACTCACCAACACACCCTCACCAACACACCCTCACCAGCACTCGCTCCCCAACACACCCTCACCGACACTCCCTCACCAACACTCCCCAACACACCCTCACCATCACTCCCTCTCCAACATACCCTCACTAACAATCACCAACAATCAGACTTCAGTATAACTTTTACAAATGTTTTATTCCAATATTTATTTACTTCTTTCATATTTACTATTGTTTTTTTTCTGAAAAACTTGAATTAATTTCGTTTGGAAAATGTTTGTTTACTTTTATTTGGCTCCGGTCTACAGGCTTTTGTTATCTGACTCTTTTGTTTTCTTTCTTGATTATTCTATTTATGATGTTAGTGTTCACTCTTTGTTATTTCTTCTTCAGCTATTGTTCCTCTTTGTTATACTGAAATTGACTTCCTCTCCCTGTTGTATTCAGCCTGACTTCCTGTTGTATTCCCCTTCCTGTTGTATTCAACCTGACTTCCTGTTGTATTCCATTTCCTGTTGTATTCAACTTGACTTCCTGTTGCATTCAATTTGTCTTCCTGTTATATTCAACTTGACTTCCTGTAGTATTCAACTTCCTGTATTATTTAACTTGCTGTTGTATTACTTTATATTAATTCCTGTACAATTTACTCCTTTGTTTTCTTTGTATTATTTAACTTCATGTTAGTGTTGAACTTCCTGTATATTACTTCTTAGTATTGTTACTCTTGTTATACTGTTAACTTCCTGTTGTATTTACTTCCTGTTGTATTCCCTTCCTGTAGTATTCAAACTTCTGTTTATTAATTGCCTGTTTGTATTAAACTTCCTGTAGTATTCAACTTCCTGTATTATTTAACTTGCTGTAGTATTAACTTCCTGTAGTATTTAACTTGCTGTAGTATTTAACTTCCTGTAGTATTCAACTTCCTGTACAATTTAGCTTCCTGTAGTATTTAACTTCATGTATTATTTAACTTCATGTAGTATTGAACTTCCTGTAGTATTCAACTTCTTATAGTATTTAACTTCCTGTAGTATTTAACTTCCTGTAGTATTTAACTTCCTGTAGTATTTAACTTCTTATAGTATTTTAAACTACCTGTAGTATTTAACTTCCTGAGTATTTAACTTCTATAGTATTTAACTTCATGTAGTATTAACTTCATTTTAGTATTAACTTCCTGTAGTATTTAACTTCCTGAGTATTTAACTTCCTGTAGTATATTTAACTTCTGAGTATTTAACTTCTGTAGCTTATTTAACTTTTTGTAGTATTTAACTTCCTGTAGTATTAAACTTTCTGTAGTATTAAATTTCTGTAGTATTAACTTCCTGTAGTATTTAACTTCCTGTAGTATTTAACTTCATGTAGTATTTAACTTCATGTAGTATTAAACTTCATTTAGTATTAAACTTCCTGTAGTATTTAACTTCCTGCAGTATTTAACTTTCTGTAGTACATGTATTTAACTTTCTGTAGTATTTAACTTCCTGTAGTATTTAACTTCATGTAGTATTTAACTTTCTGTAGTATTTAACTTCCTGTAGTATTTAACTTCATGTAGTATTTAACTTCCTGTAGTATTTAACTTCATGTAGTATTTAACTTCCTGTAGTATTCAATTTCATGTAGTATTAAACTTTCAGTAGTATTCAACTTCCTTTAATATTTAACTTTACTTCCTGTTGGTTT
Source organism: Cherax destructor (assembly GCA_009830355.1). NCBI lineage: Eukaryota > Metazoa > Arthropoda > Malacostraca > Decapoda > Parastacidae > Cherax > Cherax destructor. The sequence goes on from WNWK01007835.1 coordinate 47,390, forward strand.
CAATTTGGCTTCATCTTTCTATAATATTAACCTTAATTTCTTAATACCTGACAAAATTAACTTGACTTCCTCCTTTTTGTTAAAAGCAGGTTAACTTCCTCCTCTAAGCAAGTTTAGGTTATCTTCTAGTAGCGATCGAAAAATTCAAGTCTTTTATTTCCTTCGTGATTTAGCTTTTATGATTTAGCTTTTGTATCATCATTTGCAGATGACACTAAAATAAGCATGAAAGTCACTACGGTAGAGGACACTGAAAAATTACAGGAAGACATAAGCAAGGTCTTCCAGTGGGCAGTGGAGAACAACATGACGTTCAATGGTGATAAGTTTCAGCTGCTTAGGTATGGAAAAAATGAAGAACTGAAAATAAACACTATATAAAAAACTCAAGAGGGTCACCAAATAGAACGAAAGGAACACGTAAAAGACCTGGGAATAATTATGTCAGCTGACCTTTCTTTTAAAGACCATAAGACAAAGATCACAACAGCCAGGAAGATGACGGGGTGGGTATTGAGAACTTTCAAAACAAGGGAAATAATGCCGATGGTGACACTCTTCAAATCGCTAGTGCTCCCTCACTTTGAATACTGCTCAGTGCTGACGGCCCCGTTCAGGGCAGGAGAAATAGCAGAGCTGGAACAAATACAGAGATCGTTTACGACTCAAATGGAGCCAATAAATTATCTAAATTACTGGGAACGCCTTCAAATCTTGAACTTGTACTCGTTGGAGCGGTGGAGAGAGATACATGATAATATATACCTGGAAAGTACTCGTGGGTCTGGTCCCAAATCTGCACACTGCCATAATAATATACTGGAGTGAGAGATATGGGAGAAAGTGTAAAATAAACCCAGTGAGGAGCAGGGGTGCGGTGGGGACAATAAGGGAATACTGTATCAACATCCGGGGTCCCAGACTATTCAACATCTTACCAGAAGATATCGGAAACATGGCTGGAACCAGTGTAGAAGCCTTCAAGAGGAAACTGGACAAGTATCTTCACCAGGTGCCAGATCATGTAGGTACCTGGATGTAAGTTGACTGGTGTTGGTCGCATCCTTGGGGGGAATTAACCTAAGTTATCCGAATTGCTCTAGATAACCAGGAGCATTTTATATAGTATGTCAGCTATGGTCTGTATAAGTTATATCATGTACTTGTAGAAATAAAGATTATTATTATTATCATTATCATTAATATTATTATTACTATTATTATTATTATTATTATTATTATTATTATTTATAGTAATTGTGACAATGACGCCTTCACTTAGAGACACGCACGTATCACTGGGCGAAACATGCCTTTAATAAAGTTCTCGCTGAGCGAAAGGTATCATTTAAATAAGGCAGCATTTACTGCACTAATATCAAAATAAACACATTTCATTAACATCAGAATTAACCCAATGGCACCATGCATTTACCCCCTTAACATTAAAATTATGTTAATTTTTAACTTGGATGAGGACAGCAGCGGTGCTGGTCCTCAGAGTACTGGATGTGGACAGCAGCGGTGCTGGTCCTCAGAGTACTGGATGAGGACAGCACCGGTGTTGGTCCTCAGAGTACTGGATGAGGACAGCAGCGGTGCTGGTCCTCAGAGTACTGGATGAGGACAGCAGCGGTGTTGGTCCTCAGAGTACTGGATGAGGACAGCAGCGGTGTTGGTCCTCAGAGTACTGGATGAGGACAGCAGCGGTGTTGGTCCTCAGAGTACTGGATGAGGACAGCAGTGGTGTTGGTCCTCAGAGTACTGGATGAGGACAGCAGTGGTGTTGGTCCTCAGAGTACTGGATGAGGACAGCAGCGGTGCTGGTCCTCAGAGTACTGGATGAGGACAGCAGCGGTGTTGGTCCTCAGAGTACTGGATGAGGACAGCAGTGGTGTTGGTCCTCAGAGTACTGGATGAGGACAGCAGCGGTGCTGGTCCTCAGAATACTGGATGAGGACAGCAGCGGTGTTGTTCCTCAGAGTACTGGATGAGAACAGCAGCGGTGCTGGTCCTCAGAGTACTGGATGAGGACAGCAGCGGTGCTGGTCCTCAGAGTACTGGATGAGGACAGCAGTGGTGCTGGTCCTCAGAGTACTGGATGAGGACAGCAGCGGTGCTGGTCCTCAGAGTACTGGATGAGGACAGCAGCGGTGCTGGTCCTCAGAGTACTGGATGAGAACAGCAGCGGTGCTGGTCCTCAGAGTACTGGATGAGGACAGCAGTGGTGTTGGTCCTCAGAGTACTGGATGAGGACAGCAGCGGTGCTGGTCCTCAGAGTACTGGATGAGGACAGCAGTGGTGCTGGTCCTCAGAGTACTGGATGAGGACAGCAGCGGTGCTGGTCCTCAGAGTACTGGATGAGGACAGCAGCGGTGCTGGTCCTCAGAGTACTGGATGAGGACAGCAGCGGTGCTGGTCCTCAGAGTACTGGATGAGGACAGCAGTGGTGCTGGTCCTCAGAGTACTGGATGAGGACAGCAGTGGTGTGGTCCTCAGAGTACTGGATGAGACAGCAGCGGTGCTGGTCCTCAGAGTACTGGATGAGGACAGCAGCTGTGCTGGTCCTCAGAGTACTGGATGAGGACAGCAGCGGTGCTGGTCCTCAGAGTACTGGATGAGGACAGCAGCGGTGCTGGTCCTCAGAGTACTGGATGAGGACAGCAGCGGTGCTTTGGGCCTCAGAGTACTGGATGAGGACAGCAGGGTGCTGGTCCTCAGAGTACTGGATGAGGACAGCAGCGGTGTTGGTCCTCAGAGTACTGGATGAGGACAGCATGGTGCTGGTCCTCAGAGTACTGGATGAGGACAGCAGCGGTGTTGGTCCTCAGAGTACTGGATGAGGACAGCAGCGGTGCTGGTCCTCAGAGTACTGGATGAGGACAGCAGCGGTGCTTGGTCCTCAGAGTACTGGATGAGGACAGCAGCGGTGCTTTGGGCCTCAGAGTACTGGATGAGGACAGCAGGGTGCTGGTCCTCAGAGTACTGGATGAGACAGCAGCGGTGCTTGGTCCTCAGAGTACTGGATGAGGACAGCAGCGGTGCTGGTCCTCAGAGTACTGGATGAGGACAGCAGCGGTGTTGGTCCTCAGAGTACTGGATGAGGACAGCAGGGTGCTTTGGGCCTCAGAGTACTGGATGAGGACAGCAGCGGTGTTGGTCCTCAGAGTACTGGATGAGGACAGCAGCGGTGTTGGTCCTCAGAGTACTGGATGAGGACAGCAGCGGTGTTGGTCCTCAGAGTACTGGATGAGGACAGCAGCGGTGCTGGTCCTCAGAGTACTGGATGAGGACAGCAGCGGTGTTGGTCCTCAGAGTACTGGATGAGAACACCAGCGGTGCTGGTCCACAGAGTACTGGATGAGGACAGCAGCGGTGCTGGTCCTCAGAGTACTGGATGAGGACAGCAGCGGTGCTGGTCCTCAGAGTACTGGATGAGGACAGCAGTGGTGCTGGTCCTCAGAGTACTGGATGAGAACACCAGCGGTGCTGGTCCTCAGAGTAATGGATGAGAACACCAGCGGTGCTGGTCCTCAGAGTACTGGATGAGGACAGCAGTAATGCTGGTCCTCAGAGTACTGGATGAGGACAGCAGCGGTGCTGGTCCTCAGAGTACTGGATGAGGACAGCAGCGGTGCTGGTCCTCAGAGTAATGGATGAGGACAGCAGCGGTGCTGGTCCTCAGAGTACTGGATGAGAACAGCAGTGGTGCTGGTCCTCAGAGTACTGGATGAGGACAGCAGTGGTGTTGGTCCTCAGAGTACTGGATGAGGACAGCAGTGGTGTTGGTCCTCAGAGTACTGGATGAGGACAGCAGTGGTGCTGGTCCTCAGAGTACTGGATGAGGACAGCAGTGGTGCTGGTCCTCAGAGTACTGGATGAGGACAGCAGCGGTGCTGGTCCTCAGAGTACTGGATGAGGACAGCAGTGGTGTTGGTCCTCAGAGTACTGGATGAGAACAGCAGTGGTGCTGGTCCTCAGAGTACTGGATGAGAACAGCAGTGGTGCTGGTCCTCAGAGTACTGGATGAGGACAGCAGTGGTGTTGGTCCTCAGAGTACTGGATGAGGACAGCAGTGGTGCTGGTCCTCAGAGTACTGGATGAGGACAGCAGTGGTGCTGGTCCCCAGAGTACTGGGTCAGATGCTGACAGGTTTGAGACACTGCCGTGCTGCCTTAAGGGAAGGTGATAAAATAATGGAGCTGGCCGCTGGGGAAGGCGTTGACCCCCAGAACACCCTCCAGGTAGACCAATGTACTCGGGTAGAGGTGACAGAGGTAGCTGAGTACAGTCACTACAATGGTTGGTTACAAGAAGGGGCTTAAATAACTTTGTGTGCGGTAGACGGCAACCATCCCAGAGGTTACTATCGTCCTGCCACATTAGTGTGAAAGGGATTGGTGTCCCTTTATTTGTCTCTCATAAACATGTATGGTAGCCAGAAAATCTTAAAACTTCCATTTACTTTGGTATACACTTATCCTCACTCTTCCTGAGCGTATTTAAAAGCGCTTATTCTTGTATTTGCTTCTCAAATTACGATACCTGGTCCGACCTCTGGCTGCGGGAAGATGACCGAAATAACTAATACTGTAGATCTTAACAGGTGTTTGGAGTGAAGACACAATAAACATAACACGCTTTTAGTGGGATATCGTCACTCCGGGCATTATCAAGCGATACGCTGCCCAATTAAAGATTATTTGGTATATTTTTTCATACCCATACATGTGGGCATTATATCCTGTAAGAGGCACTGTACCGCTCATGGCACTGTATCATTCATGGCACTGTATCACTCATGGCACTATCACTCATGGCACTGTATCACTCATGGCATTGCATCACTCATTACACTGTATCACTTATGGCACTGTGTCACTCATGACACTGTATCATTCATGGCAGTGTATCATTCATGGCAGTGTATCATTCATGGCACTGTATCACTCATGGTACTGTATCACTCATGGTACTGTATCACTCACGGCACTGTATCACTCATGGCACTGTATCACTCATGACACTGTACCATTCATGGCACTGTATCATTCATGGCACTGTATCACTCATGGCACTGTATCACTCATGACACTGTATCATTCATGGCACTGTATCATTCATGACACTGTATCACTCATGGCATTGCATCACTCATGGCACTGTATCACTCGTGGCACTGTGTCACTCATGACACTGTATCATTCATGGCACTGTATCACTCATGGCACTGTATCATTCATGGTACTGTACCATTCATGGCACTGTATCACTCATGACACTGTATCATTCATGTCACTGTATCACTCATGACACTGTATCATTCATGGCACTGTATCATTCATGGCACTGTATCATTCATGGCACTGTATCACTCATGGCACTGTATCACTCGTGGCACTGTATCATTCATGGCACTATCACTCGTGGCACTGTATCACTCGTGGCACTGTATCACTCGTGGCACTGCATTATTCATGGCACTGTATCACTCATGGCACTGTATCATTCGTGGCACTGTATCACTCGTGGCACTGTATCACTCGTGGCACTGTATCACTCGTGGCACTATCACTCATGGCACTGTATCTCGTGGCACTGTATCACTCGTGGCACTGCATTATTCATGGCACTGTATCACTCGTGGCACTGTATCACTCATGGCACTGTATCACTCATGGCACTGTATCACTCGTGGCACTGTATCACTCGTGGCACTGCATTATTCATGGCACTGTATCACTCGTGGCACTGTATCACTCGTGGCACTGTATCACTCATGGCACTGTATCACTCATGGCACTGTATCACTCATGGCACTGTATCACTCATGGCACTGTATCACTCGTGACACTGTATCACTCGTGGCACTGCATTATTCATGGCACTGTATCACTCGTGACACTGTATCACTCGTGGCACTGTATCACTCGTGGCACTGCTCGCCAGCTACTGTGTGCAGTCATCTCCACGACGTACTGCTTCAAGTAATAACAACCTTCTTATAGAGGTTTTATTTCCACTCAACATATTTCATGATATTTTCTCATTAGAAGCATTGTATGTTTACATATAACATGCAAATAATGTTTAACATGCACGAGTAAGATGGAGGGTAATGGCGTACTGTGTCGCAAAGCATTTTTTCTCGCCTTTGTAACTTGTGTAAAATACTGGTATATTTTTTACATTGTCAGTGTTTACAAGGCCACACTAAACTTATTTTGTTTTCCTTTCGTTTTCTCATTTGTATGCTGCTTTCTATGTTTTAATGTTTATTTGTGTGTCTCAGTGTTTGTTTGTTCACTCTTGTAGATGTACTCGCCTAGTTGTGTTAAGAGAAGTTGATTCCTAACTCCTGGCCTCACCTCTTTGTTTTTATTGACCGGTTTTACCGATTTCTGGCTTCCATGGCCCGATCATATGTCCTTTTGAAACTGTCTCCTTCACATCTTCTAGTTTTTTTCAGCTTACTCGTCACCCTAAACCGTCTTTATGTTTTATCTGTGTTTAGTTACTGTCTATGTTCCTGGTTTCCTCAGTTCTCATCTCAAGCAAGTTGTTCCTACCTACTTTATCGAATCCTTCGAGTATTTTTTGCATGTCATGGTGGTGTTTCCCCGGGTGTTCTGTCTTCTACTCTGCTTTAAAGTTGAATTCCTTAAGAGTCTCCTCGTAGTCCATTATCCTAAGTTCGGCATTAATCTTACTGTCGACCAGTGGGTAATATCTAGTTTTTTTTATGTGGGTGTTTAGATGATGGTTTAATTATTTATATGTTCTGGTGATGTCTATATATAATGTTTACTCGCAGATCTTTCTCATTACTCAAAGACTGCCACGTCTCACTTCCCATTTGGTTCAAATCCTTCTCTTTACTTTCACATCATTTGCAGTGATACAATTTTCTCCTGCAGTGATGAAATCACTGATCTTTGAGGAACGCGGTTCGTCACCCATGTCTAATATTATAGCCTTCCTTGTCATCATCCTCTTCCTTTTATTTACAGTACTAGGAATTACTGTATCCACTTCAGTTTCTTACCTGCTATCCTTCCTGTGTAGTTCTTCATGATCCCATGCACTCCAGGAAGAAACAGTCTACCCTCTTTCCTTCTAGTGTCCTGCTCTCTGCTCCTGTTGAGGTTCCTAGTGTCCTGCTCTCTGCTCCTGTTGAGGTTCCTAGTGTCCTGCTCTCTGCTCCTGTTGAGGTTCCTAGTGTCCTGCTCTCTGCTCCTGTTGAGGTTCCTAGTGTCCTGCTCTCTGCTCCTGTTGAGGTTCCTAGTGTCCTGCTCTCTGCTCCTGTTGAGGTTCCTAGTGTCCTGCTCTCTGCTCCTGTTGAGGTTCCTAGTGTCCTGCTCTCTGCTCCTGTTGAGGTTCCTAGTGTCCTGCTCTCTGCTCCTGTTGAGGTTCCTAGTGTCCTGCTCTCTGCTCCTGTTGAGGTTCCTAGTGTCCTGCTCTCTGCTCCTGTTGAGGTTCCTAGTGTCCTGCTCTCTGCTCCTGTTGAGGTTCCTAGTGTCCTGCTCTCTGCTCCTGTTGAGGTTCCTAGTGTCCTGCTCTCTGCTCCTGTTGAGAGCTATTTCTTACTAAGCGTAAGAAATAAAGCAAATAGATTACTGGGATTTATATCAAGAAGTGTAAGCAACAGAAGTCCAGCGGTTATATTACAGCTTTATACATCATTAGTAAGGCCTCACCTAGATTATGCAGCTCAGTTCTGGTCTCCATTTTACAGAATGGATATAAATTCGTTAGAAAACATTCAGCGACGAATGACAAAGTTAATTCATAGTATTAGAAATCTTCCGTATGAAGAAAGATTGAAGACCCTTAAATTACATTCACTTGTAAGACGAAGAATGAGGGGAGACATGATCGAGGTATATAAGTGGAAGATAGGTATTAATAAGGGGGATATAAATAAGGTCTTGAGGATATCTCTCCAAGAGTGAACCCGCAATAATGGATTCAAATTGAATAAGTTTAGATTTAGAAAGGATATAGGAAAATATTGGTTTGGAAATAGGGTAGTTGATGAGTGGAACAGTCTGCCTAGTAGGGTTATTGAAGCTAGGACCTTGGGTAGTTTCAAATTTAGGTTGGATAAATTCATGAGTGAGAGGGGTTGGATTTGAGTGGGACTCGCACTTGAGTTAATAGAATCTTCAAAGCTTATTTCTTGGGTAGAATTGAAAATTAGGTTGGGCAATTATTCTGTTAGTGGGATGGATTGTGAAGGACCTGCCTAGTATGGGCCAACAGGCCTGCTGCAGTGTTCCTCCTTTCTTATGTTCTTATGTTCTTATGTTGAGGTTCCTAGTGTCCTGCTCTCTGCTCCTGTTGAGGTTCCTAGTGTCCTGCTCTCTGCTCCTGTTGAGGTTCCTAGTGTCCTGCTCTCTGCTCCTGTTGAGGTTCCTAGTCATTGACTCATGACACACAAACTCAAATTTAGACTGAATGAAACTCGCTGAAGTGGGAGCTGTATATTTCGACCTCCAACTGTGATAATAATGTAGCAGGTTTCTCAGTACGTCAACCAAAATTCCGAGACGCCTTAGTCCAGTTGGCCATCAGTGCTTCAAGCATCAGGTGGCAGTAGATGAATGGTTCAGAGAACCGACAAGTTGTTAAATTAGACACATATGCAACACTTGGGTATCTTTATTGAGGAAACGTTTCGCCACACAGTGGCTTCATCAGTCCAATACAAAGTAGAAAGGTGTAAGGAGAGGAGGAGTTTGAGGTTATCAGTCCCTCGGCCTGGAGTCGATGTGTTCAGTCCATCAATCTTGTTAGAAGTGTAGCACAAAGCCGTAGAGGTGGCTTATATGCTGTAATCAGGTGAGATGAAGCAGGAGGAGGCAGGTCATAGTGGTATCAACCACTAGTCGAAGTAAGTCCTTGTCCAAAGGTTTGGACAAATGTTGAAGAATCCCTTTGTATCAAGATCCCAAGAAGTTGCTGTGTCAGACAGGATGTAGATGAATGGTTCAGAGAACCGACAAGTTGTTAAATTAGACACATATGCAACACTTGGGTATCTTTATTGAGGAAACGTTTCGCCACACAGTGGCTTCATCAGTGGTTGATACCACTATGACCTGCCTCCTCCTGCTTCATCTCACCTGATTACAGCATATAAGCCACCTCTACGGCTTTGTGCTACACTTCTAACAAGATTGATGGACTGAACACATCGACTCCAGGCCGAGGGACTGATAACCTCAAACTCCTCCTCTCCTTACACCTTTCTACTTTGTATTGGACTGATGAAGCCACTGTGTGGCGAAACGTTTCCTCAATAAAGATACCCAAGTGTTGCATATGTGTCTAATTTAACAACTTGTCGGTTCTCTGAACCATTCATCTACATCCTGTCTGACACAGCAACTTCTTGGGATCTTGATACAAAGGGATTCTTCAACATTTGTCCAAACCTTTGGACAAGGACTTACTTCGACTAGTGGTTGATACCACTATGACCTGCCTCCTCCTGCTTCATCTCACCTGATTACAGCATATAAGCCACCTCTACGGCTTTGTGCTACACTTCTAACAAGATTGATGGACTGAACACATCGACTCCAGGCCGAGGGACTGATAACCTCAAACTCCTCCTCTCCTTACACCTTTCTACTTTGTATTGGACTGATGAAGCCACTGTGTGGCGAAACGTTTCCTCAATAAAGATACCCAAGTGTTGCATATGTGTCTAATTTAACATCAGGTGGCAGTACCACAGGGCACGTCACCCCTAATGCCATCACACACACACGTGTATATATATATATATATATATATATATATATATATATATATATATATATATATACTGTGAATAATCACTATCCAAAATAAAATTAGGTACGTAATCCGTATTTTTATTTTAAATATTCATACTTTCATGTTCATTATGTTTTTGTCTCCACGCATTTGTACATTGCGAAAATATTTTCTACACTAGCAACGAGGCACCTGATACAATGACAGGACTGAGAAACATGACACTACTTCACTAGCAACGAGGCACCTGATACAATGACAGGACTGAGAAACATGACACTACTTCACTAGCAACGAGGAAGCTGATACAATGACAGGACTGAGAAACATGACACTACTTCACTAGCAACGAGGAAGCTGATACAATGACAGGACTGAGAAACATGACACTACTTCACTAGCAACGAGGGAGCTGATACAATGACAGGACTGAGAAACATGACACTACTTCACTAGCAACGAGGGACCTGATACAATGACAGGACTGAGAAACATGACACTACTTCACTAGCAACGAGGGACCTGATACAATGACAGGACTGAGAAACATGACACTACTTCACTAGCAACGAGGCACCTGATACAATGACAGGACTGAGAAACATGACGCTACTTCACTAGCAACGAGGGAGCTGATACAATGACAGGACTGAGAAACATGACGCTACTTCACTAGCAACGAGGGAGCTGATACAATGACAGGACTGAGAAACATGACGTTACTTCACTAGCAACGAGGCACCTGATACAATGACAGGACTGAGAAACATGACACTACTTCACTAGCAACGAGGCACCTGATACAATGACAGGACTGAGAAACATGACGCTACTTCACTAGCAACGAGGGAGCTGATACAATGACAGGACTGAGAAACATGACACTACTTCACTAGCAACGAGGGAGCTGATACAATGACAGGACTGAGAAACATGACACTACTTCACTAGCAACGAGGGACCTGATACAATGACAGGACTGAGAAACATGACGCTACTTCACTAGCAACGAGGGAGCTGATACAATGACAGGACTGAGAAACATGACACTACTTCACTAGCAACGAGGGAGCTGATACAATGACAGGACTGAGAAACATGACACTACTTCACTAGCAACGAGGGAGCTGATACAATGACAGGACTGAGAAACATGACGCTACTTCTTAGCATGATAAAGACTGTTGTTCTGATTTGCACATTATTTACATGCCACATTGGAAGGGTGTTGAAGTGTAGAGAGTTGAGCGCACCTGCACACACCTGCTTGCTAGTGTACTCTAGAAGGGTGTAGAGAGTTGAGCGCACCTGCACACACCTGCTTGCTAGTGTACTCTAGAAGCCGCTCAGGAACAACACTTTAAAACCATTATTAGATTCACCGCACTCTCTTGGTTCCAAGATTTATTTGACGTTTTACAATCAAAGGCAAACATAATGTTCTCCCATCATGCATGACAATTTTCCTCTCAAATTCCATCACTCGGGATGAGTTTTCATGCACTCAAGTGAGCATCACTTGATGAGTGCGAGCACTCTGGCTTGTAGGTACTGGGAAGGTGAATTATGTTTTGGTGTCGGTAAGCGAGGTGTTCTATATGACTGTACATGTTACGAGAGACATACTATCTTAGCTCCTTAATGAACGTGCTACCTTCTATTTTACGTTCGTTTTCGTATCGGTTCTGGTTAACATTTTTACATTTATAACATTGAAAATGAGCGCTGTTGTGAACACAATAAAGAAAATAAATAAATACAATGTTTTATGCAAAATAAAAGACCGAAGATATGCATGAATAACTGAATAACTAGACATAAAACATGAATAACTGAATAACTAGACATAAAACAAAAGTAGCAACATATCTCTGAAAATGTTAACAAAAGTTTAGAAAACGAATGGACTGATAGAATATAAAGCTAAAAGTGAGTTTTTTTTTTTTTTTTTTGCAAAATCTAGTAAAAAACAGTCTGTGATTCGGAGGCGTTGGCAGAGAAATTCACTGCCAACGATAATTTTAGTCCAGACATTGAAAACGAGATTATTGCAAATAATTCCAAGTTATTAAGTAAAAATTGTTGACAGAGAAAAAAATATTATTTTTAGCTATGCCGAGATAGAAATAAAATCAAGAACATAGAGAGAGAGAGAGAGAGAGAGAGAGAGAGAGAGAGAGAGAGAGAGAGAGAGAGAGGAGGCTAGAAGGGAAAAATGTAGGTTATTATATTTTATAAGATATATTTATTATTTTCATAGTGTTGTATAACATTACATAGCTGGTGTACCTACTCTATTTTGTCTACTTGCAGGTGAGCACTAATATTCCACGACACACGTCTTCAGGTGTGACCTCCTGAGGTGAGTGTGCGAGATGTGCAGGTGTGTGTGATCTATTGGAGGAAGTATGTGACATCATGGGGCAAGTGTGTCACCTCGTGGGGCAAGTGTGTCACCTCGTGGGGCAAGTGTGTCACCTCGTGGGGCAAGTGTGTCACCTCGTGGGGCAAGTGTGTCACCTCGTGGGGCAAGTGTGTCACCTCGTGGGGCAAGGTGACCGTTAAGACTACATATGCTTCAGCATTCGCGCAGATGTAACAATACCCACTTGAGGCCTGGTCTGTGACCGGGCCACAGGGAGACCTGGTCTGGGACCGGGCCACAGGGAGACCTGGTCTGGGACTGGGCCACAGGGAGACCTGGTCTGGGACCGGGCCACAGGGAGACCTGGTCTGGGACCGGGCCACAGGGAGACCTGGTCTGGGACCGGGCCACAGGGAGACCTGGTCTGGAACCGGGCCACAGAGACACCTGGTCTGGGACCGGGCCACAGGGAGACCTGGTCTGGAACCGGGCCACAGGGAAACCTGGTCTGGGACCGGGCCACAGAGACACCTGTTCTGGGACCGGGCTACCTGAGACCTGGTCTGGGACCGGGCCTCCTGAGACCTGGTCTGGGACCGGGCCTCTTGAGACCTGGTCTGGGACCGGGCCTCCTGAGACCTGGTCTGGGACCGGGCCTCTTGAGACCTGGTCTGAGACCGGGCTACCTGAGACCTGGTCTGGGACCGGGCCTCCTGAGACCTGGTCTGGGACCGGGCCTCCTGAGACCTGGTCTGGGACCGGGCCTCCTGAGACCTGGTGTGGGGCCGGGCCTCCTGAGACCTGGTGTGGGACCGGGCCTCCTGAGACCTGGTCTGGGACCGGGCCTCTTGAGACCTGGTCTGGGACCGGGCTTCCTGAGACCTGGTCTGGGACCGGGCCTCCTGAGACCTGGTCTGGGACCGGGCCGCTCGGAATCTATGTATGGTAAACATAAGGTAAACCTATTTGTACAGTAATTACCCTCGGAGCCTGGCCTATGGCCGGGCTCCGAGAGTAGTGAGACTCTCGAAACTCATCAAAGGTACACGTGGGTATAATTATTTGTGTTTGCTGGGAGCGAGCTCTAGCTCTTGGTCCAGCCTGTTAACTTCCTAATATTATGGACTATCTTCCAGGGGTCTTGCATATCTCGTCACTAGTGATTTACTAAAGAACTAAGAGAGAGAGAGAGAGAGAGAGAGGCAGAGAGACAGACACAGAGAGAGAGAGAGAGAGAGAGAGAGAGAGAGGAGAGGGGAAGGGGGTCACCTGGCTGAAGGGTGGACAGCGTCACATATATATAGGAAGGTGTGTTAGCACTGCAGATGTTGTTAAGGATCATTAATCTGGTCTGGAGAGTTATAGGTTACGTCTCGTCAGTGACCATCTTTTACCCCTTACTGAACTGCTGCACGTGTGTGTGTGTGTGTGTGTGTGTGTGTGTGTGTGTGTACTCACCTGTTTGTGGTTGCAGGGGTCGATTCACAGCTTCTGGCGGCGCCTCTTCACTGGTCGCTACTAGGTCCACTCTCTCCCTTCCCCACGAGCTTTATCGTATCTCTTCTTAAAGCTATGTATGGATCCTGCCTCCACTTCATCACTCTCCAGATTGTTCCACTTCCTGACAACTCTGTGACTGAAGAAATACTTCCTAACATCCCTGTGACTCATGTGAGTCTTCAGCTTCCAGTTGTGACCCCTTGTTGCTGTGTCACATCTCTGAAACATCCTGTCCCTATCCACCTTGTCAATTCCTCTCAGTATTTTATGTCATCATGTCCTCCCAGTTAAAAATAGGAGAGGAGAGTTATTAAATGGAGAGTTAGAGGTATCGGGAAGATGGAGAGAATATTTTGAGGATTTGTTAAATGTTGATGAAGACAGGGAAGCTGTGATTTCGTGTGTAGGGCAAGGAGGAATAACATCTTGTAGGAGTGTGGAAGAGCCAGTTGTGGGTGTAGGGGACGTTCGTGAGGCAGTGGGTAGAATGAAAGGGGGTAAGGCAGCTGGGATTGATGGGATAAAGATAGAAATGTTAAAAGCAGGTGGGGATATAATTTTGGAGTGGTTGGTGCTATTATTTAATAAATGTATGGAAGAGGGTAAGGTACCTAGGGATTGGCAGAGAGCGTGTATTGTTCCTTTGTATAAAGGCAAAGGGGACAAAAGAGAATGCAAAAATTATAGGGGAATAAGTCTGTTGAGTGTACCTGGTAAAGTGTATGGTAGAGTTATTATTGAAAGAATTAAGAGTAAAACAGAAAGCAGGATAGCAGATGAACAAGGGGGCTTTAGGAAAGGTAGGGGTGTGTAGACCAAGTGTTTACAGTGAAACATATAGGTGAACAGTATTTGGATAAGGGTAAAGATGTTTTTGTGGCATTTATGGATTTGGAAAAGGCGTATGATAGGGTAGATAGGGGGCAATGTGGCAGATGTTGCAGGTGTATGGAATAGGAGGAAGGTTACTGAAAGCAGTGAAGAGTTTTTATGAGGATAGTGAGGCTCAGGTTAGAGTGTGTAGGAGGGAAGGGGACTATTTCCCAGTAAAAGTGGGCCTTAGACAAGGATGTGTGATGTCACCGTGGTTGTTCAATATATTTATAGATGGGGTTGTAAGAGAAGTGAATGCGAGGGTCTTGGCAAGAGGTGTTGGGCTAAAAGATAAAGAAGCAAATACAAAGTGGGAGTTGTCACAGTTGCTTTTTGCTGATGACACTGTGCTTTGGGAGATTCTGAAGAGAAGCTGCAGAGGTTGGTGGATGAATTTGGTAGGGTGTGTAAAAGAAGAAAATTGAAAGTGAATATAGGAAAGAGTAAGGTGATGAGAATAACAAAAAGAATAGGTGACGAAAGATTGGATATCAGATTGGAGGGAGAGAGTATGGAGGAGGTGAATGTATTCAGATATTTGGGAGTGGACATGTCGGCGGATGGGTCTATGAAGGATGAGGTGAATCATAGAATTGATGAGGGGAAAAGGGTGAGTGGAGCACTTCGGAGTCTGTGGAGACAAAGAACCTTGTCCATGGAAGTAAAGAGGGAATGTATGAGAGTATAGTTATACCAACGCTCTTATATGGGTGTGAAGCATGGGTGATGAATGTTGCAACGAGGAGAAGGCTGGAGGCAGTGGAGATGTCATGTCTGAGGTCAATGTGTGGTGTGAATATAATGCAGAGAATTCGGAGTTTGGAAATTAGGAGGAGGTGCAGGATTACCAAAACGATTGTCCAGAGAGCTGAGGAGGGGTTGTTGAGGTGGTTTGGACATGTAGAGAGAATGGAACGAGACAGAGTGACTTCGAGAGTGTATAAATCTGTAGTGGAGGGAAGGCGGGGTAGGGGTCGGCCTAGGAAAGGTTGGAGGGAGGGGGTAAAGGAAGTTTTGTGTGCGAGGGGCTTGGATTTCCAGCAAGCATGTGTGAGCGTATTTGATAGGAGTGAATGGAGGCATATGGTTTTTAATACTTGACGTGCTGTTGGAGTGTGAGCAAAGTAACATTTATGAAGGGATTCAGGGAAACCGGCAGGCCGGACTTGAGTTCTGGAGATGGGAAGTACAGTGCCGGCACTCTGAAGGAGGGGTGTAAATGTTGCAGTTTTATAACTGTAGTGTAAAGCACCCTTCTGGCAAGACAGTGATGGAGTGAATGATGATGAAAGTTTTTCTTTTTCGGGCCACCCTGCCTTGGTGGGAATCGGCCGATGTGTTAATAAAAATAAAATAAATGTCCTCCCTATCTCTCCTGTCCTCCAGTGTCGTCAGGTTGATTTCCCCTAACCTCTCCTCATAGGACATACCCTTTATCTCTAGAACTAGTCTCTGGAACTAGTCTTTCTCTAATTTTTTAACGTGCCTCACCAGGTGTGGGTTTCATACTGGTGCTGCATACTCCAATATAGGCCTGGCGTACACAGTGTACAGTGTCTTGAATGACTCCTTATTCAGGTATCGAAATGCTATTCTTAGGTTTACCAGGCGCCCACATGTTGCAGCAGTGATTGATGTGCTCGGTATAATAGTCACCCCAAGATAATTTTCCTTGAGTAAAGAATGAAGCCTTTGGCCCCCCTAGCATGTACTCTGTCTGCGGTCTTCTTTGACCTTCCCCAGTGTTCATGACTTTGAATTTGGTGGGGTTAAACTCCAGGAGCCAATTATTGAACCTCCTCCTCTAACTTTTGCACTAATGTCTTGTGTGGAATTGTGTCGAAAGCCTTCCTGCAGTCCAAGAAAATTGAGTCTACCCCCTCTCTCTCTCTCTCTTTCCTGTCTTCTGTTCTAGTAGGTTTGTGACACAGGATTTCCCCTTCCCGAAACCGTGCTGTTTATCGTGTATAAGCTCATTATATATATATATATATATATATATTATTGTGACCACGAACGAGTGGTATTGAATCAATAACAGCACTGCGACTAGCCGAGGATTCGAACCCATGTAGTTTTGACATATATATATATATATATATATATATATATATATATATATATATATATATATATATATATATATATATATGGGCAGTGGGAAGATGGGCAGTGGGACCAAGCTACACTCCCTGTCAGTCTAGGAGACATTGGTGTCCGCAAGTCATCTCAGATTGCTCTACCTGCTTTCCTGTCTTCATGCATTGCATCCAGAGGGCTTGTAGCAGCGATTCTTCCTGAATATCTTAGGGACAAGATTGGAATCCATGACCAAAAGTTAGTTGACGGAGCCAGGATCTGGAATAATCTAACAGGCTCTGAAACCAGACCTGCTCCCCCCAACAACTACAAACAGTCGCACTGGGATGGCCCATTAGTAGAGAATATAGCCTCAGCAATGCTTCAGAGTGTGTCAGGGAAGGATAGAGCCCGCCTCCTGGCAGTGAGAGCTCATCATGCAGGGGACTTTATGTTAGCTGTTCCCAACTCCAGCCTTGGCACACGCCTCGACCCACAGACCATCCGCATTGGTGTTGCCCTTCGACTTGCCGCTCCTATTCTCGCCGAACACAGGTGTATTTGTGGCAGTGAAGCAGCAGACCGATTCGGGTACCATAGTCTTGTGTGTCGTAAATCCGAGGGAAAGATTGCAAGACATGAAGAGGTTAATAACATTATCAAGATGAGCCTCACAACAGCCGAATGCCCAGCAGTTAGGGAGCCACCCCAACAATGCAGATGGTATCACCTTTCAAGCCTGGACAGACGGCAAGCAGATGGTGTGGGACTACACATGTGCATCTACCTTGGCTGATACCTATCTCCGATACACCAGGAAGGAAGGAGGGGCAGCTGCCACCTTCAGGGAGTCCCAAAAGTCGAGAAAATATGGAGAACTTGCCCATCTTTATATATTTGTTCCCATAGGCTCGGAGACCCTTGGCTCATGGGGAAAGAGTGCATCTAAGTTCCTCATGGAGCTGGGCAAAAGACTCGACAGGGTAACTAGGGATCCCAGGGCAGCTAGTTTTCTGTTCCAGCGACTCAGCGTTGCTGTTCAGAGGGGTAATGCCTGCTGTATTTTGGGCACGCGCCCCAGCTCTGAGGAGCTGGATGAGATTTTCGCATTATAATCAGTGACAAACATGTAACAATATGTACTAGACATGTATCTCTTACACCTCGTGTACTGTATATGCCATCTTTATATCAACAATGTATCTCTTAAATCTTTTGTACCATATTATGTAATAAGATATACCTATTGGATATATATATATATATATATATATATATATATATATATATATATATATATATATATATATATATATATATATATATATATATACTTCTGTACGTTGGGGAAGGATCGCAGGACTCGAGTGAGAGATACTCTACAGATTTCCTAACTCGGGAGGTAGTACGTACTGAAACCGGTTTTCTAACTGAAGCAACCTGCTTATGGTTGACCCAAACCGGAATTCCAAGTCCACATTTTATCTGAGTACCGCCTGTCATCTATATATCATTTTCAGCAATTTATTGGGCCAAAATTTTCAGTGTTTGGTGGTGACTTGCATGAAATTTACAGCACTCTAAGTGATGATACCAGCCAAGTGTTGCCTTGTTGTGTTCAACAGTATCATTAACATCAGCGCTGCTCGCTGGTACCTGTGCTGGTACCTGTGATGGTACTTGTGCTGGTACCTGTGTTGGTACCTGTGTTGGTACCTGTGTTGGTACCTGTGTTGGTACCTGTGTTGGTACCTGCGCTGGCACCAACGCTGGTACCTGTGATGGTACCTGTTATAAAATACGACAGCTATAAAGTATAGACATCTCCTGAGAATATAAGCTGATCCTCGTCTAGCATCTGCTTTTGTTACAGTTTGTCAGAGAATATTCTAGCTCAGTTATCCTTTAAAATTAAGAGGCTTTCCAATAGCGAAATTCCAGAAATAATAAATTATGTAGAACATGACGATAGTAAACTATGCACGATTGGGGTAACTAGTAATAGGGTCCTCAGACAAATAGAGAAATTAAAACCTAACAAATCCCCAGGCCCTGATAAATTGTTTGCAAGGGTTTTAAAGGAATGTAAAGAGGAACTTAGCAAACTTTGGCTAATCTTTCCAATATATCACTACAAACTGGCATAGTGCCAGACAAGTGGAAAATGGCTAATGATGTTATACCTATTTACAAGGCAGGTGACAGGTCCCAAGCTTCGAACTATAGACCAATAAGCCTTACCTCCATAGTTGGTAAATTTATGGAATCAATAATTGCCGAGGCAATTCGTAGCCATATTGAAAGGCATAAATTGATTAATGAATCTCAACACGGTTTTACTAAGGGGCGTTCCTGTCTTACGAATTTACTAACTTTTTTCACTAAGGTGTTTGAGGAGGTAGATCATGGTAATGAATATGATATTGTGTATATGGACTTCAGTAAGGCTTTCGACAGAGTCCCACATCAGAGGCTACTGAGGAAACTTAAGGCACACGGAATAGGAGGAGAATTTTTTTCCTGGGTAGAGGCATGGTTGACAAATAGGCGGCAGAGAGTTTGCATAAATGGGGAGAAATCAGAATGGGGGCACGTCACAAGCGGTGTCCCTCAGGGGACAGTTTTGGGCCCCTTGTTGCTCACAATTTGCATAAACGACATAGATGAGGAAATAAATAGCAACATAAGCAAATTTGCTGATGATACCAAAATAGGTCGTTCAATTAATTCTAATGAGGACATTAGAGCACTCCAGGATGATTTGAATAGACTGATGCAGTGGTCGGAGAAGTGGCAGATGCAGTTTAATACAGACAGATGCAAAGTTCTAAATGTTAGACAGGAAAATAATTATGCCACATATAAACTAAATAATGTAGATCTTAATTTTACTGATTGCGAAAAGGCTTTAGGAGTTCTTGTTAGCAGTAATCTGAAACAAGACAACAGTGCATAAGTGTTCGCAATAAAGCTAACAGAATCCTTGGCTTCATATCAAGAAGTATAAATAATAGAAATCCTCAGGTTGTTCTTCAACTCTATATATCCTTGGTTAGGCCTCATTTAGATTATGCTGCACAGTTCTGGTCACCGTATTACAGAATGGATATAAATGCACTGGAAAACGTACAGAGGAGGATGACAAAGTTGATCCCATGTATCAGAAATCTTCCCTATGAGGATAGACTGAGGGCCCTGAATCTGCACTCTCTAGAAAGGCGAAGAATTAGGGAGGATATGATTGAGGTGTATAAATGGAAAACAGGAATAAATAAAGGGGATGTAAATAGCGTGCTGAAAATATCCACCTAAGACAGGACTCGCAGCAATGGTTTCAAGTTATAAAAGTTCAGATTCAGGAAGGATATAGGAAAGCACTGGTTTTGTAATAGAGTTTTGGATGAGTGGAACAAACTCCCGAGTACCGTCATAGATGCTAAGACGTTGTGTAGTTTTAAAAATAGGTTAGATAAATACATGAGTGGGTGTGGGTGGGTGTGAGTTGGACCTGACTAGCTCGTGCTACTAGGTCAGATGCCGTGCTCCTTCCTTAAGTGAATGTGACCTGACCTGAAATGACTATACCTTTGATATACCTTTGAAGAGTTTCGAGAGTATCTACTCTCTGAGCCCGGCCATGGGCCAGGCTCGTCTGGTGCTGCCTGGTCAACCAGGCTGTTGCTGCTGGAGGCCCGCTGCCCCAGGCATTGGCTTAAACCGGTGGGAGAATTGGACTTGCCTCGCATGGGCCAGTAGGCCTGCTGCAGTGTTCCTTCTTATGTTCTTATGTGGATTAAAATAAGGGTCGGATGCGAAAAGTGGGTCATAATAAGCGTGTATGCACCTGGAGAAGAGAGGAGTGTAGAGGAGAGAGAGAGATTTTGGGAGATGTTAAGCGAATGTATAGGAACTTTTGAACCAAGTGAGAGTAATTGTGGTAGGGGACCTAAATGCTAAAGTAGGAGAAACGTGTAGAGAGGGTGTGGTAGATAAGTTTGGGGTGCCAGGTGTAAATGATAATAGGAGCCCTTTGATTGAACTTTGTATAGAACGGGGTTTAGTTATAGGTAATACATATTTTAAGAAAAAGAGGATAAATAAGTATACAAGATATGATGTAGGGCGTAATGACAGTAGTTTGTTGGACTATGTATTGGTAGATAAAAGACTGTTGAGTAGACTTCAGGATGTACATGTTTATAGAGGGGCCACAGATATATCAGATCACTTTTTAGTTATAGCTACAGTGGGAGTAAAAGGTAGATGGGATAAAAGGAAAATAGAAGCAGTAAGTAAAGAGAGGTGAAGGTTTATAAACTAAAAGAGGAGGCAGTTAGGGTAAGATATAAACAACTATTGGAGGATAGATGGGCTAGTGAGAGTGTAGGCAATGGGGTCGAAGATGTATGGGGTAGATTTAAAAATGTAGTGTTAGAGTGTTCGGCAGAAGTTTGTGGTTACAGGCGAGCGGGTGCGGGAGGAAGAAGAGCGATTGGTGGAATGATGATGTAAAGAGAGTAGTAAGGAGAAAAAGTTAGCATATGAGAGGTTTTTACAAAGTAGAAGTGATGCAAAGAGGAAGAGTATATGGAGAGAAAAGAGAGGTTAAGAGAGTGGTGAAGCAATGTAAAAAGAGGCAAATGAGAGAGTGGGTGAGATGTTATTAACAAATTTTGTTGAAAATAAGAAAAAGTTTTGGAGTGAGATTAATAAGTTGAGGAAGCCTAGGGAACAAATGGATTTGACAGTTAAAAATAGGAGAGGAGAGTTATTAAATGGAGAGTTAGAGGTATCGGGAAGATGGAGGGAATATTTTGATGAGTTGTTAAATGTTGATGAAGACAGGGAAGCTGTGATTTCGTGTATAGGGCAGGAGGAATAACATCTTGTAGGAGTGTGGAAGAGCCAGTTGTGAGTGTGGGGAAGTTCGTGAGGCAGTGGGTAGAATGAAAGGGGTAAGGCAGCTGGGATTGATGGGATAAAGATAGAAATGTTAAAAGCAATTGGGGATATAGTTTTGGAGTGGTTAGTGCTATTATTTAATAAATGTATGGAAGAGGGTAAGGTATCTAGGGATTGGCAGAGAGTGTGTATTGTTCCTTTGTATAAAGGCAAAGGGACAAAGAGAGTGCAAAAATTATAGGGGAATAAGTCTGTTGAGTGTACCTGGAAAAGTGTATGGTAGAGTTATTATTGAAAGAATTAAGAGTAAGACGGAGAGCAGGATATCAGATGAACAAGGGGGCTTTAGGAAAGGTAGGGGGTGTGTAGACCAAGTGTTTACAGTGAAAATATAGGTGAACAGTATTTGGATAAGGGTAAAGAGGTTTTTGTGCCATTTATGGATTTGGAAAAGGCGTATGATAGGGTGGATAGGGGGCAATGTGGCAGATGTTGCAGGTGTATGGAATAGGAGGTAGGTTACTAAAAGCAGTGAAGAGTTTTTATGAGGATAGTGAGGCTCAGGTTAGAGTGTGTAGGAGGGAGGGGGACTATTTCCCAGTAAAAGTGGGCCTTAGACAAGGATGTGTGATGTCACCGTGGTTGTTCAATATATTTATAGATGGGGTTGTAAGAGAAGTGAGTGCAAGGGTCTTGGCAAGAGGTGTGGGGTTAAAAAATAAAGAATCAAATACAAAGTGGGAGTTGTCACAGTTGCTTTTTGCTGATGACACTGTGCTTTTGGGAGATTCTGAAGAGAAGTTGCAGAGGTTGGTGGATGAATTTGGTAGGGTGTGTAAAAGAAGAAAATTTAAAGTGAATATAGGAAAGAGTAAGGTGATGAGGATAACAAAAAGATTAGGTGATGAAAGATTGGATATCAGATTGGAGGGAGAGAGTATGGAGGAGGTGAATGTATTCAGATATTTGGGAGTGGACATGTCAGCAGATGGGTCTATGAAGGATGAGGTGAATCATAGAATTGATGAGGGAAAAAGGGTAAGTGGAGCACTTCGGAGTCTGTGGAGACAAAGAACTTTGTCCATGGAAGTAAAGAAGGGAATGTATGAGAGTATAGTTATACCAACACTCTTATATGGGTGTGAGGCATGGGTGATGAATGTTGCAACGAGGAGAAGGCTGGAGGCAGTGGAGATGTCATGTCTGAGGTCAATGTGTGGTGTGAATATAATG
Organism: Cherax destructor; assembly: GCA_009830355.1. Lineage (NCBI taxonomy): Eukaryota > Metazoa > Arthropoda > Malacostraca > Decapoda > Parastacidae > Cherax > Cherax destructor. The sequence goes on from WNWK01007835.1 coordinate 70,125, forward strand.
CAGAGAATTCGGAGTTTGGAAATTAGGAGGAGGTGCGGTATTACCAAAACTATTATCCAGAGAGCTGAGGAGGGGTTGTTGAGGTGGTTCGGACATGTAGAGAGAATGGAACGAGACAGAATGACTTCGAGAGTGTATAAATCTGTAGTAGAGGGAAGGCGGGGTAGGGGTCGGCCTAGGAAAGGTTGGAGGGAGGGGTAAAGGAAGTTTTGTGTGCGAGGGCTTGGACTTCCAGCAAGATGTGTGAGCGTATTTGATAGGAGTGAATGGAGACAAATGGTTTTTAATACTTGACGTGCTGTTGGAGTGTGAGCAAAGTAACATTTATGAAGAGATTCAGGGAAACCGGCAGGCCGGACTTGAGTCCTGGAGATGGGAAGTACAGTGTCTGCACTCTGAAGGAGGGGTGTTAATGTTGCAGTTTTATAACTGTAATGTAAAGCACCCCTCTGGCAAGACAGTGATGGAGTGAATGATGATGAAAGTTTTTCTTTTTCAAGCCACCCTGCCTTGGTGGGAATCGGCCGATGTGTTAATAAAAAAAAAGTATCTATCCTGATATCTGTGCTGGTATTTATGCATACTGGTATCTGTGCGTGCTGGTATCTGTATTAGCGGGTATCTGTGCGTGCTGGTATCTGTATTAGGGGGTATCTGTGCGTGCTGGTATCTGTATTAGCGGGTATCTGTGCGTGCTGGTATCTGTATTAGCGGGTATCTGTGCGTGCTGGTATCTGTATTAGCGGTATCTGTGTTGGTATCTATGCGTGCTGGTATCTGTGCGTGCTGGTATCTGTGCTGGTATCTATGTGTGCTGGTATCTGTGTGTGCTGGAATCTGTGCGTGTTGGTATCTGTGTTAGTATCTGCTTGCTGGTATCTGTGCTGTATCTGTGCTGATACCTGTATCTGGTATCTGCTGGTACCTGTGCTGGTATCTTTACTGGTATCTGTGCTGTATCTGTGCTGGTACCTGTGCTGGTATCTGTGCTGGTACCTGTGCTGGTGTCTGTGCTGGTTGCTGTGCTGTATCTGTGCTTTTACCTGTGCTGGTATCTGTGCTGGTATCTGTGCTGGTATCTGTGCTGGTATCTGTGCTGATACCTGTGCTGGTATCTGCTGGTACCTGTGCTGGTATCTTTACTGGTATCTGTGCTGGTACCTGTGCTGGTATCTGTGCTGGTATCTGTGCTGGTATCTGTGCTGGTACCTGTGCTGGTATCTGTGCTGATACCTGTGCTGGTATCTGCTGGTACCTGTGCTGGTATCTTTACTGGTATCTGTGCTGGTACCTGTGCTGGTATCTGTGCTGGTACCTGTGCTGGTATCTGTGCTGGTATCTGTGCTGGTATCTGTGCTGGTACCTGTGCTGGTATCTGTGCTGATACCTGTGCTGGTATCTGCTGGTACCTGTGCTGGTATCTTTACTGGTATCTGTGCTGGTACCTGTGCTGGTATCTGTGCTGGTATCTGTGCTGGTATCTAGGGAGAGCCATCATTCGTCGTCTAATTTTAATACTGTGACGTGAACATTTTCGCTTGTGATCCACAGGTGGTGTTCCTCAGCTGATGCTCCGCAGCTGGAGCTACTCAGCCGGTGTAGCATCAGCTGTGCTCAATACTCTAGGCCACCTTCACTTGGCGATGGGGCTTAATTAAGGGGATTTTGCCCGGGGACTGGGAATTCCTTGAATTCCCGTATGTTAGAATATTCTAGTCTTTGGATAGCTATCTGACCCTGGGGTTACCATAACACCGTCCCCCCCCCCATCCCTCTCCGCCAGTGGTGAGTAACGACTTGTGCCTCACTACCCTGAGTGCCTCACTACCCTGAGTGCCTCACTACCCTGAGTGTCTGACACTCTGAGTGCCTCACTACCTTGAGTTTCTGACACCCTGAGTGCCTGACACCCTGAGTGCCTCACTTCCCTCTGTGCCTGACATCCCGAGTGCCTGACACTGAGTGCCTCACTACCCTGAGTGCCTGACACCTTGAGTGCCTCACTACCCTGAGTGCCTGACACCCCGAGTGCCTGTCTTCTAATAATATGCTCATTTTTCTACTATAATCTACCTTGTCCATAATTACTATCGCATTTGCTTTGTCTGTTTCGTAAGGTGAAGTCCAGGATCTTTCCTTAATTATAACTTAACAAATCTTTGAGGACAATTATGTTGTAAAGGTCTGAGCTTCGCTCAGATCATGTGTGATCACCAGGCTGTGGAGGGTGGCACGCTAACAGTGTATTATGATAGCTTAAAAGTGGTAATATTTATAACAATTTTGTATGTTGTGTTGGGTGGCAAGTCTTATTCAAATTGTGGTATAAAGACTTGGTGGGCAGAGATAGACTAAGTTTATTGACAACGTTTCACGTGATAAAGCTTTATTTGAGATAAATGGTGTTTTACTTAAGGTTTTATTTCATAGTGACGTTTCACCATAAGTATGTATGTTAGAAGCGCTCTGGCAACAAATGGTTCCAGTGCTTTTTCAATCATACAAATCAGTGGCAGCTGTTGCTTCCAGCTGGTGAGAGCTGTTGCTTCCAGCTGGTGAGTGCTTGGTCCTGCCAGCTGTGGGTGAGCAGGTCGTCAGCTGTCATGAGTGTTATGCAGTCCTTGTGCTCTCTGTAAGAACAGTGTCCTTGTGTTGCCAGCTGTAAGTACACAGGTCCTCAGCTGTCATGCAGTGTATGTCGTGTTGTTCCTGTCCTCCATGCTAGAACAGTGTCCTTGTGATCCTTAATGTGGCTTCTATTAGTACGCTAGTCCTGCAGACACTCATGTGATTCTTAGGATGTACACACACACACACACACACATACACACACACACACACACACACACACACACACACACACACACACACACACAACACAACACACACACACAGGAACGTAATCATTCTAGACCAGTGCTACTTGATCACTGGGAAAGTACTCACAAATACAATATATTCAGGCCACAAGTGTAGAGCTTCCAGGTAATGGCAAACGTGAAAGGCTGGTCTGCAGGTTATACCTGAACAACCAGAACATTGAATGAACAAGATAAATAAAGAACTATCAGACATTTCCTGGAAAACAGTCTTTAGAAATTTTAACAAACACCAGTGAAAGGGTTAGCTGTGTACGGTAGCTTATATTGTCTGTGAAATATATTAAGCTGTGAAAGCTAAAAACATGAGTCACTGAAAGAAAGCGGAGAAGGATGAACAAAAGAAGAAAAAGTGTTACAGAACTGCCTAAGAATGGGAATATATCAGAACAAAAGAAAGAAAAACTACAACGGCCCTAAAATTGGTCCACTACTAGCAGGAGGATCTTACAACGATAAAGAAATTAGCGTAATCTTGAAAGGTCAGTATGGATCAACGTTGAGTGATCCACGGACCTTCAAGACAGTGTAGGATCGCGGAAAGTTTCTCCATTACCTGTGTCCTCTCGACAAGTCATACATTGAGGACACTGTGTATCTCCAAGCATATATATAAATCAAGGTTTCCAATGGGCCACAAAAAACATGATATTCAGTGAGGACAAATTTCAGTTACTTGTTATGGAATACTTGAGGAAATAATAGTTAAACTTTTTCAATAAATTCTAACCACAAAATAGAGCGAGGGACTAATGTGAAGAACTCGGGAGTGATAATGTCAGAGGATCTCGTCATCTACGATCACAACAATGTCACTATCACATCTGCGAGGAAAATCATGGGATGGATAATGAGAACTTTCAAAACAAGGGATGCCAAGCCAATGATGATCCTCTTTAAGTCACTTGTTCTCTCTAGGCTGAAATACTGTTATACACTAACAGCCTCATTCAAGGCAGATGGAATTGTAAATCGAGAGAATGTACAGAGAACCTTCACTGCACATATAATTACTGGGAACATTTGAAGGCTCTTGACTTGTACTTCCTGGAACCCAGGCGATAAAAATAAATCATAATCTACACCTGGAAAATCATAGAGGGACTGGTGCAAATCCGCACAGAGAAATCACTCCCTATCTACCTGGAGTCTACTTGTGGGGTGTTCTGGGGATCGACACCCCCACGGCCCGGTTCATGACCAGCCCTCACGGTGGATCAGGCCTCAGCAACCATGCTGTTCATGCCGGCACGTAATCCAAAATACAAACCACAACCCGGCTAATCAGGTACTGACTTTAGATGTCTGTACAGCTTCCATTGAAGACAACCAGGGGTCTATTGATACTCCCCTTGTGTATGCTTGGGGGGGGGCAGTTAAATAGTCTTGGGTCCCTGACAGTTATTGTGTTATCTCTTATTGTATTCACTGCACCCATGCTTTTTCACTGCACCGCCTGCCGAGTCTTTTGCTTTGATAGTGAGTGATTTCTGTGTGCAGGTTTGGGACTAGTCCCTCTATGATTTTCCATGTATAAATTATGATGTATCTTTCATGCCTGCATTTCAAGGAGTACATGCCAAGGGACTTCAAACGTTCCCAGTAACCGAGGTGCTTGATTGTACTTATACGTGCACTGAAACTTCTCTGTATTTTCTCCAGCTCTACAGTTTCGCCTGCCATGAAAGGGGCTGTTAGAGTAGAGCATTATTCTAGCCTGGAGAGAACAAGTGATTTAAAGAGGATCATCATTGCCTTGGTACCCCTTATTTGAATGTTCTTATTATCCATCCTGTCATTTTCCTAGCAGATGTGATAAGAGACATTGTTGTTATATCTGAAAGTGAGACAGTTATTATTACTCCCAAGTCCTTCACATTATGGAAATAAATGGTATAAAATACCGATACAATGGAAAAATAAACACATAAGCAGTATAATGTGATCCTTTATTGACAACGTTTCGCCCACACAGTGGGCTTTATCGAGTCACAGACAGATCTCAATAAAGGATCACATTATACTGCTTATGTGTTTATTTTTCCTTCACATTAGTTTTTCGCTCTATTGTGTATTTAGAATTTGTTTTGTACTCCAGTCTAGTTTTCATTTACCCAAAATACAAGCATTTCCTGAAGATTTGTTACCCAGTTTCTTGTATAGGTACATTTTAAATACTGTATATGTTCTTAACATGCACAGTAAAAAAAGCAGTTTCCACAGTCACTCGCTGTACTATCTGTGCTTGCAGGAGTAGTCTTGGCTCCTGGGCCCGCCTCAACTTGCCAGATTCACTCCCTCGTAACCTCATGAGCCCTTTCTCGCCTCTGAAAGTTATGTATGAAGCAGGCGTACCCAGCCTTTATTTGCGTCTGTGGACCACCAGCAGCAACAGCCTGGTTGACCACTCAAGCACCAGACGTACCTGGCCTATGGCTGGGCTCTGGAAGTAGAAAAACTCTCGGAACTCATCAAAGGTAAAGATAAGTTCTTCATACCAGAGTAATTGAAATTTGTCCTCATTAAACTTCAGATTGTTTTGTGTGGCCTCTTTGAAGACTTGGTTAATATCCGCTTGGAGATTTGTAGTGTAATCAGTGGATGATATTCTCATGCAAACTCTAGTATCATCAGCAAAGAAAGACACTGTTTACATCTTTGTCTACGTTAAATACGACGATAAGGAAGATGATGGGAGCGAGTACTGTGCCTTGTGGAACAGAACTTTTCACCGTAGCTTCCTCTGACTTTACTCTGTTTACTTTTACCCTTTGTGTTCTATCGGTTAGAAAGTTATAGATCCATTTATTCACTTTTCCCGTTATGCCTTCATCGCGCATTTTGTGTGCTATTACACATGATCGCACTTGTCGAAGGCTTTCACAAAGTCTGTGTATATTACATCTACATTCTGTTTGTCATGTGCATCCATGCCCGTGTTATAGTGGTCCAGTAGTTGTGAGAGGTAGAAGTGACCTGCTCTAAACCCATGGTGCCCTGGGTTATGCAACTGTTGGGTGTTCAAGTGGTTGGAGATCTTGCTTCTTAATCTCTTCCAAAGATTTTTATGATGTGAGACGTTAGTGCTATCAGTTTATAATTATCTGCAATTGTTTTACTGCCACATTTGTACAGTGGGGTTATATCCATTATATCCATTATATCCATTCCGTGTCTAGGCTCCCTCTCCACAGAATATCTAAGGCACGCGAAAGTGTTTCCTTGCAGTTCTTGATGAACACGGAGTTCCACGAGTCTGGGCCTGGGGCAGAGTGCATGGACATGCCCTTAATTGTTTTTTCCAAGTCCAGTGGTGTTAGGGTTATATCAGAAATTATGAAAATATTAAAAAAATGAGTTTCGGTCAAAAAAATAATTTAGATTGTAGACCCTTTGCCTGATTAACGGCTCACTAAACAATGAGTTGCATTGAGACTTCAGTATCTCATTTTTTTTTTTTGCTATCTTTTGTGTAAGGGGTCCCATCTTGTTCAAGCCAGAGCCCAATACTGGATATGGTTTTTGCCCTTGATTTAGCATATGAAAAGAAATATTTTGGATTTCTATCAGTTTTATTTATTGCTTTAAATTATTTCTGTGTTTCTTGGCTTCTGTATGATTCCTTAATCTTAAGTTCGATATTTTCAATTTCTCTAGCCAGTGTCTCCTATATTCCAGATAGACTGGCCCTTTGGAGAAGTTATGTAATTCTTCGCCTTCGCCTGTAGAGGGAGCGTCTCTCTCTAGTTTACATCTTCTCTTCTTTTTTCTTAGGGGAATATACCTTGAGCATACCTCAAGTGATGCAAAGTTAATTCTTTCTAGGCACTGGTTCGGATCCGTGTTGAAAAAGATATCTTCCCAGCTTGCTTCATATAGGACATGGTTAATCTGATCCCACTGGATGTTTTTGTTGTTGGAGTTGAATTTGGCGAAGGCACCGTCGTAACTCATCTCATTTTACTGGTCAGGACCCCAGTGCATACAAGTCTGAACTTCAATTAGGTTGTGATCCGAATTTATTGTCTTTGGTATTGTTATATTTCGAACCAGATCATCATTATTAGAAATAATGTCTAGTGTATTATCTAGTCTTGTTGGCTCCAGGTTGGCTTAAGGTGAATTTGTTGCTGAGATTTAGTAGTTCATATGTGTGAGAATTTTCAGCTGAGTTGCCTCCTGGGGTTGTCTCCTCTGTAATGTTATTTGCAACATTCTTCCATTTTAAATGTCTTAAACTGAAATCACCCAGCAACAAGATATTTGGGGTTGGAAGATTTTCCAGGCAGTAATCAATTTTCATAAGTTGTTCCTTGAATTGTTGGGAAGTTGCATCTGGTGGCTTATATACGAAAACGAAAGACTAGTCAGTCGGTACAACAAACCCACAATGAAAAGCTGGGTCAGTAATTCACTAATAGAAAGCACAACACATGTCAGGGGCCCAAGATTCTTCCATAGTTTCCCATCATACATAAGGGGAGTTACCAATAGATCCTTGACTGTACTCAAGAGGACACTGGACAGATACCTAGAGTCAGTGCCCGATCAGCCGGGCACTGACTCTAGGTAACAGCCTCGTTGATCAGGCCCTGATCCACCGGCTCCAGGTAGACCCCAGACTAGCCAGGCTCTGGGAGTAGAAAAAAACTCATCAGAGATATCCAGGTAGATAACTTTGTATCGTCTTTTATGGACGAGACTCAAAAAATAGCATGAAGGTCATCTAGACACTAACAAATTGCATGTGGATATAATTAGTGTTGCAGTGGGTGGTAGAAACTAACATGATATTCAATAGCAACAACAAATTTCAATTGCTCAGTCATGGAAAGAAAATGGAACTCAATAAGGAAATGAATATACAAAACACAGGAGGGTTGATGAGTTACTCTTGTGCAACACTTGGCTGTCTATATTGAGGAAACGTTACGCTAACCAGTGGCTTCATCAGTCAATGTAGAGAAGAATGCTTGATGATCAGGAGGAGTTTGAGGTAATCAGTCCCTCAGTCTGGAGTCCATGTGATGGCATCGACTCAGGGACTGATTAACGCAAACTCCTTCTGATTTTCATTCTTTTTTTGCATTGGACTGAGGAAGCCACTGGTTGGCGAAACTTTTTTTACAATAAAAGATACCCAGTTGTTGCACAAGTGTCTAATTCAGGGATTCTCAACTTTTCCTCCACCATTAACCCCCTCGGCTTGATGTATTTCACCACCCACCCCCTCACTTCACCACTCACCCCCTCACTTCACCACTCACCCCTCACTTCACCACTCACCCCTCACTTCACCACTCACCCCTCACTTCACCACTCACCCCTCACTCACCACTCACCCCTCACTCACCACTCACACCCTCACTTCACCACTCACCCTCACTTCACCACTCACACCCTCACTTCACCACTCACCCCTCACTTCACCACTCACCCCTCACTTCACCACTCACCCTCACTCACCTCACCCTCACTCACCACTTCACCTCCACTCACCCCCCTCACTTCACCACTCACCCCCTCACTTCACCACTCACCCCCTCACTTCACCACTCACCCCTCACTTCACCACTCACCCCCTCACTTCACCACTCACCCCCTCACTTACCACTCACCCCCCACTTCACCACTCACCCTCACTTCACCACTCCCCTCACTTCCACCACTCACCCCTCACTTCACCACCACCCTCCTTCACCACTCACCCTCACTTCACCACTCACCCCTCTTCACCACTCACACCCTCACTTCACCACTACACTCTCACACCCTCACTTCACACCCTCACTACCACACACTCACTTCACCACTCACACCTCACTCTTCACCACTACACCCTCACTTACCACTCACCCTCACTTTACCACTCACCCTCACTCACCACCACCCCCTCACTTCACCACTCACCCCTCACTTCACCACTCACCCCTCACTTCACCACTCACCCCTCTACTCACTACTCACACCCTCACTTCACCACTCACACCCTCACTTCACCACACCCCCTCACTTCACCACTCACCCCTCACTTCACCACTACACCCTCATTCACCACACCCCTCACTTCACCACTCACACCCTCACTTCACCACACCCTCACTTCACCACTCACACCCTCACTTCACCACTCACACCCTACTTCACCACACCCCTCCTTCACCACACACCCTCACTTCACCACTCACCCCTCACTTCACCACCCCTCACTTCACCACTCACACCCTCACTTCACCACACCCCCTCACTTCCACCACTCACACCCTCACTTCACCACACCCCTCACTTCACCACTCACACCCTCACTTCCACTCCACCCTCACTTCACCACACCCTCACTTCACCACTCACACCCTCCTTCACCACTCACCCCTCACTTCACCACACCCCTCACTTCACCACTCACCCTCACTTCTCCACTCACACCCTCCTTCCACTCACCCTCACTTCACACTCCCCCCTTCACCACTCACCCCCTCACTTCACCACTCACACCCTCACTTCACCACTCACACCCTCACTTCACCACTCACACCCTCACTTCACCACTCACACCCTCACTTCACCACTCACCCTCACTACCCCTCACACCTCACTTCACCACTCCACCCTCACTTCACCACTCACACCCTCACTTCACCACTCACCTCACTTCCCCTCACCCTTCACTTACCACTCACCCTCACTTCACCACTCACCCTCACTTCACCACTCACACCCTCACTTCACCCATCACCCTCACTTCACCACTCACACCCTCACTTCACCACTCACACCCTCACTTCACCACACCCCCTCACTTCACCACTCACACCCTCACTTCACCACTCACCCCCTCACTTCACCACTCACACCCTCACTTCACCACTCACACCCTCACTTCACCACTCACACCCTCACTTCACCACTCACACCCTCACTTCACCACTCACACCCTCACTTCACCACTCACACCCTCACTTCACCACTCACACCCTCACTTCACCACCCACCCCCTCACTTCACCACTCACCCCCTCACTTCACCACTCACCCCTCACTTCACCACTCACACCCTCACTTCACCACTCACACCCTCACTTCACCACTCACACCCTCACTTCACCACACCCTCACTTCACCACTCACCCTCACTTCACCACCACCCTCACTTCACCACACCCCTCACTTCACCACTCACCCTCACTTCACCACACCCCTCACTTCACCACTCACCCTCCTCACTCACCTACTTCACCACCCCTCCTTCACCACACCCTCACTTCACCACTCACACCCTCACTTCACCACACCCCTCACTTCACCACTCACACCCTCACTTCACCACACCCCTCACTTCACCACTTCACCACCCCCTCACTTCACCACTCACCCCTCACTTCACCACTCCACCTCACTTCACCACTCACACCCTCACTTCACCTCACCCCCTCACTTCACCACTCACCCCTCACTTCACCCCTCACTTCACCACCCCCTCACTTCACCACTCACACCCTCACTTCACCACTCACACCCTCACTTCACCACACCCTCCTTCACCACTCACCCCCTCACTTCACCACTCACCCCTCACTTCACCACTCACCCCCTCCTCACCACTCACCCCCTCACTTCACCACTCACCCCTCACTTCACCACTCACCCCCTCACTTCACCACTTACCCCCTCACTTCACCACTCACACCCTCACTTCACCACTCACCCCCTCACTTCACCACTCACCCCCTCACTTCCATACAAAAAAATTATCGCTATCGTAAAGTGACAGAAAAACAAGAAGGTCAGAAAAAATAATTTATTCAAAATTAAATTATCAGGTACATCAAATATTTACCCCTTGCCATGTAATTTTTTACCCCCAAGGGGTAAATTTACCCCTGGTTGAGAATCACTGGCTCTAATTCATTAACCTGTCGGTTCTTTAAATGAGTTATATACGAGAAGGTTACCTCCATAGATTGACAAGAATGTGTAAATGACCTGCGTGTGTCAGATGACCTGGGTGTGTCAAATATACCTTTGATATAACTTTGAAGAGTTTCGAAAGTTTATCTAATCTCTGAGCCCGGCCATGGGTCAGGCTCGTCTGGTGCTTGCCTGGGCAACCAAGCTGTTGCTGCTGGAGGCCCGCTGCCCCACATATCCATCACAGCCTGGTTGATCTGGCACCTGGTGAAGATACTTGTCCAGTTTCCTCTTGAAGGCTTCTACACTGGTTCCAGCCTTGTTTCGGATATCTTCTGGTAAGATGTTGAATAGTCTGGGACCCCGGATGTTAATACAGTGCTCCCGTATTGTCCCCACCGCACCCCTGCTGCTCACTGGGTTTATTTTACACTTCCTCCCATATCTCTCACTCCAGTATGTTGCTATGGCAGTGTGCAGATTTGGGATCAGGCCCTCAAGTACTTTCCAGGTATATATTATCATGACCTATCTTTTAAAGAACTCAGTAAAATCAATGCTGTCAAAAGCAAACAAATGACAGAGTGGATAATAAGAACTTTCAAAGCAAGAGAAATGGTAACATTATTCAAATCATTCGTGTTTTTTGCTTTGAGTGTTGCTCAGTGTTGACGGCTCCGTTCAAGACGGGACAGATAGCAGAGTTGGAAAAAACAAAGTATTTGCTGCTCACTTGGAGTCAAAGAAAGGTGGATCGCCAACAGCAAGAGTCTGGTTGATCAAGCAATCAACAGGTAAGCCTAGGGAAGCTGAGAGCGCAGGAGAACTGTCAAAACAGATCGTACGTAAATTATAGGTAGATCAGAGGAAGTTATGACAAGGCCTACGAGGTAAGGAAGGAGTAACTGAGACACGACCTCTGCAACTACAGATAGGCGAGTACAGATATGTGGGTACACACAAGGGGCGTCATCTTCCTCCACTCTCACCCTGCTGTTAGAATGATAACCATCCCACACTGTTTACATCTCCACTAACCTCATACTCCTGGAAGGAAACCATCTAGGAGTAAGGAGTATGTTTAGACGGTACTTACCCTAAGGATAGACACCCAGAGAGACACCAACATCCCCCTAAATATACTCTCCCCACTTCAATGGGTGAACCTGAACCTCCCTCCTCCTCCCCCGGAGAGGATACATGACCGCTCGTGTGTGGGGGCGTTGTACTGTCTACATGCGGGGTTCCCTCTCCCTCTTTATCATTCCTATTATTAATCCCGGTGTGCAGGTGCCTGGTTGTGCCCCTAAGCTGGTAGTGGTGGGGAGGCAGGGTGGCCCTGGCCGCCCCTCCTGCCATCATGGTGGGGGTGGTAGTGTGGGATGAGTGGCACAAATGGTGTGGTGTTGTGGAGTGTGGAGAGGCGTGGCAAGGATGACGCCTCGACGTTCACTGTGAGGAATGCCGGACCAACACACATGTAACACACACACACACACACACACATAGGGGGACATGATAACGACATATAAAATACTGAGAGGAATTGACAAGGTGGACAGAGACAGAATGTTCCAGAGATGGGACACAGCAACAAGGGGACACAGTTGGAAGTTGAAGACTCAGATGAATCACAGGGATGTTAGGAAGTATTTCTTCAGTCACAGAGTGGTCGGGAAGTGGAATAGCTTGGGAAGCGATGTAGTGGAGGCAGGATCCATTCATAGCTTTAAGAAGAGGTATGATAAATCTCATGGAGCAGGGAAAGTGACCCAGTAGCGGTCAGTGAAGAGGCGGGGCCAGAAGCTGTGACTCGACCCCTGCAACCACAACTAGGTGAGTACACACACACACACACACACATACACACATACACACATACACACACACACACACATAGGGGAGACATGATAACGACATATAAAATACTGAGAGGAATTGACAAGATGTTACAGAGATGGGACACAGAAACAAGGGGTCACAATTGGAAGTTGAAGACTCGGATGAGTCACAGGGATGTTAGGAAGTATTTCTTTAGTCATAAGAGTTGTCAGGAAGTGGAACAATCTGGAAAGTGATGTAGTGGAGGCAGGATCCATACATAGCTTTAAGAAGAGCTATGATAAAGCTCATGAAGCAGGGAAAGAGTGACCTATTAGCGACCAGTGAAGAGACGGGGCCAGGAGCTATGAATCGACCTCTGCAACCACAATTAGGTGAGTACGCACACGCGCGGACACATACACACACACACACACACACACACACACACACACACACACACACACACACCACACACCTCAAAGGCGATGGGTCCGGACAATATCTCCCCACTTACCATAATATTCAACACATCCCTTGAAACTGGGCAGCTACCTGAGGTATGGAAGAAGGCCAACGTAGTCCCCATTTTTAAAAAAAGGAGACAGAAAAGAGGCACTAAACTATACATGTATAGTGTGCAAAGTCCTGGAGAAAATCATCAGGAAAAGAATGGTGGAGCACCTCGAGCTGAACAGGATAATAAACACCAGACAGCACGGATTCCGGGAAGGCAAATCCTGTGTAACAAACCTCCTAGAGTTCTATGATAAAGTAACAGAGGTAAGGCAAGAGAGAGAAGGGTGGGTTGATTGCATTTTCCTGGACTGCAGGAAGGCCTTCGTCACAGTTCCTCATATGAGATTAGTAAAGAAGTTGGAAGAACAAGCGTGTATAACAGGAAGGGCACTGGAATGGATCAGGGAATACCTCACAGGGAGGCAACAACGGGTCATGGTGCGCGATGAGGTATCACAGTGGGCGCCTGTGACGAGCGGTGTACCGCAGGGGTCAGTCCTAGGACCAGTGCTATTCTTGGTATATGTGAATGACATGACGGACGGGATAGACTCAGAAGTGTCTCTGTTCGCAGATGATGTGAAATTAATGAGGAGAATCACATCGGATGAAGACCAAGCAGGACTTCAAAGAGACCTGGACAGGCTTGACATCTGGTCTAGCAACTGGCTTCTCGAATTTAACCCCACCAAATGCAAAGTCATGAAGATCGGAGAAGGGCAAAGAAGACCGCTGACAGAGTACAGGCTAGGTGGACAAAGGCTACAAACCTCATCAAAGGAGAAAGACCTTGGGGTGAGTATAACACCAAGCACGTCTCCGGAAGCACACATCAACCAGATAACCGCGGCAGCATATGGGCGACTGGCAAACCCAAGATTAGCGTTCCGTTACCTTAACAAGGAATCGTTCAAGACACTGTATACCGTATAAGTCAGGCCCATACTAGAGTATGCAGCACCAGTCTGGAACCCACACCTGGTCAAGCACGTCAAGAAATTAGAGAAAGTGCAAAGGTTTGCGACAAGGCTAGTTCCACAAATCAGGGGACTGCCTTATGAAGAAAGGTTGAGGGAAATAGGACTAACAACACTGGAGGACAGAAGGGTTAGAGGAGACATGATAACAACATACAAAATACTGCGGGGAATCGACAAGGTAGATAGTGACAGGATGTTCCAGAGAGGAAACACAGAAACAAGGGGACACAACTGGAAGCTGAAGACTCAGATGAGTCAGAGGGATGTTAGGAAGCAATTCTTCAGCCATAGAGTAGTTAGGAAGTGGAATAGTTTAGCGAACGATATAGTGGAGGCGGGAACCATACATAGTTTTAAGACAAGGTATGATAAAGCTCACGGAGCAGGGAGAGCAGAGACCCAGTAGCGGACAGTGCAGAGGCGGGGCCAGGAGCTGAGTCTCGACCCCTGCAACCACAATTAGGTGAGTACATACACACACACAAGAAGAGGTATGATAAAGCTCATGGCGCAGGGAGAGTGACCCGGTAGCGGCCAGTGAAGAGGCGGAGCCAGGAGCTGTGAATCGACCCCTGCAATCACAACTAGGTGAGTACAACTAGGTGAGTACACACACACATGGCGCAGGGAGAGTGACCCAGTAGCGGCCAGTAGCTATGAATCAACCCCTGCAACCACAACTGGGTGAGTACACACACACATGGCGCAGGGAGAGTGACCCAGTAGCGGCCAGTGAAGAGGCGGGGCCAGGAGCTATGAATCGACCCCTGCAACCACAACTAGGTGAGTACACACACACGCACACACATTGCTCCTTGATGAAACAGATACCGTAAATTATCCAAAAAAATATTCAATTACATTAAGTAAACCCACCCAGTGAAAAGCATGGGCACCGTGGTCAGAACACGAGAGCACTGTATCAATATCCATGGTCCCAGATACTCTAACATCTTGCAAGACGATATGTGAGACACTGAGAAATTGTAGAAGTCTTCAAGAGGAAACGGAACAAGTACCTCCCACCAAGTGCGGGATCTACCCGGCTGTGATGGATATGTGGACCAGCAGACCGCCAGCAGCAATAGCTTGGTTGATCAGGCAAGCACTAGACAAGCCTGGACCAGGGCTGGGATCCGGTAGTAAGAAAATTCTAGAAACTCATTAAAGGTAAAATACTTTGAATGAAGAAGATAAATATAACCTTGGTCTATCTCTGTCACCCATTAAGAAATAATAACTTGAGAGAAGGAAATATTGAAGGTAATGTGATGGGAGTCCAATTAGAAGCTGGAGTAGATCTTCAATTATGATAACATGAACGTAGATATACACTTTTACGGAGCAATTTGCAATTTAAATAGACGGATTTAGGCTTCGTTGCAAGTTCTTGTGGAAAGATGAGCATAGACACATAGAGCATAGACACATAGAGCATAGACACATAGAGCATAGACACATAGAGCATAGACACATAGAGCATATACACTGGTGATGATCAACTTAAATGAGACCAGCTATAAGGTCTCTTGCTGGAAAACTTATTTTTAATAACAGAGAGATAAAATGAGTGTAATCATGAGACGTAATTAAGAACAGGTCATCCATAACTACAGAGACCAGAGGAGTTTATGGTAACCCGTAATGGAAAAGCGCTGAGGTACACGGTGCTGAGGTACACGGTGATGAGGTACACAGTGCTGAGGTACACGATGCTGAGGTACACGGTGCTGAGGTCCACGGTGCTGAGGTACACGGTGCTGAGGTACACGATGCTGAGGTACACGGTGCTGAGGTACACGGTGCTGAGGTACACGGTGCTGAGGTACACGGTGCTGAGGTACACGGTGCTGAGGTACACGGTGCTGAGGTACACGGCCTCGGACCAGCAAGTAAAGGAGCTAAATTATGTATGCAGCAGCGACAACTTGAGTAGCACTTGTGTTATACAACACACGCAACACCTGTGTGATACAACACACGCAACACTTGTGTGATACAACACACGCAACACTTGTGTGATACAACACACGCAACACTGTGTTATACAACACACGCAACACCTGTGTGATACAACACACGCAACACCTGTGTGATACAACACACGCAACACCTGTGTGATACAACACACGCAACACCTGTGTGATACAACACACGCAACACCTGTGTAATACAACACACACAACACCTGTGTGATACAACACACGCAACACTGTGATACAACACCGCAACACTTGTGTACAACACACCAACACTTGTGATACAACACACGCAACACCTGTGTGATACAACACACGCAACACCTGTGTAATACAACACACACAACACCTGTGTGATACAACACACGCAACACGTGTGATACAACACACGCAACACTTGTGTTTTACAACACACACAACACCTGTGTGATACAACACACGCAACACTTGTGTGATACAACACACGCAACACCTGTGTGATACAACACACGCAACACGTGTGATACAACACACGCAACACCTGTGTGATACAACACACGCAACACTTGTGTGATACAACACACGCAACACTTGTGTTATACAACACACGCAACACTTGTGTGATACAACACACGCAACACTTGTGTGATACAACACACGCAACACTTGTGTGATACAACACACGCAACACTTGTGTGATAAAACACACGCAACACTTGTGTTAATACACGCAACACTTGTGTGATACAACTCACGCAACACTTGTGTGATACAACATACGCAACACTGTGTGATACAACACACGCAACACTTGTGTGATACAACACACGCAACACTTGTGTGATACAACACACAACACGATACAACGCAACACTTGTGTGATACAACACACGCAACCTGTGTGATAAACACACGCAACACTTGTGTGATACAACACACGCAACACTTGTGTGATAACACAAACCTTGTGTACAACACACGCAACACTTGTGTGATACAACACACGCAACACTTGTGTGATACAACACACGCAACACTTGTGTGATACAACACACACAACACCTGTGTGATACAACACACGCAACACTTGTGTGATACAACACATGCAACACTTGTGTGATACAACACACGCAACACTTGTGTGATACAACACACGCAACACTTGTGTGATACAACACACGCAACACTTGTGTGATAAAACACACGCAACACTTGTGTGATACAACACACGCAACACTGTGATACAACACACGCAACACTTGTGTGATACAACACACGCAACACTTGTGTGATACAACACACGCAACACCTTGTGTGATACAACACACGCAACACTTGTGTGATACAACACACGCAACACTTGTGTGATACAACACACGCAACACTTGTGTGATACAACACACGCAACACTTGTGTTAATACACGCAACACTTGTGTGATACAACACACCAACACTTGTGTCAACACACCAACACTTGTGTATAAACACGCAACACTTGTGTGATACAACCACGCAACACTTGTGTGATACAACAATCACGCAACACTTGTGATACAACACAGCAACACTTGTGGATACAACACACGCAACACTTGTTGATACAACACACGCAACCGTTTGATACAACACACCAACACTTGTGTGATACAACACAGCAACACTTTGTGATACAACACACGCAACACTTGGTGATACAACACACGCAACACTTGTGTGATACAACACACGCAACACTTGTTGATACAACACATGCAACACTTGTGTGATACAACTCACGCAACACTTGTGTGATACAACACAAACGCAACACTTGTGTATACAACACACACACTTGTGTGATACAACACACGCAACACTTGTGTGATACAACACACGCAACACTTGTGTGATAAAAAGCAAAAAACACGCAACACTTGTTGATACAACACACGCAACCTTGTGTATACAACACACCAACACTTGTGGATACAACACACGCAACCTTGGTGATACAACACACGCAACACTTGTATGATACAACACACGCAACACTTGTGTGATACAACACACGCAACACTTGTGTGATACAACACACGCAACGCTTGTGTGATACAACACACGCAACACTTGTATGATACAACACACGGAACACTTGTGTAATACAACACCTTGCCCAGTAAACTGTCACCATTGACCAGAGGTTCTCAATAGGGTTTAGGTCTGGGGAATTGCCTGGCCAGTCATTAAAGAACCTCACTACAGTCCTTAATCCACTGAACTACAGATTTGTGGTGACACAGTGCACCGTCCTGCATAAAAACCGTAGCCCCACACTTGTCAAACGCTTCAGGTAAATTGTCACACAATAACTCCAGGTAATTATACTGGTTCATATACTGGTTTTGGGAAGCACATTGAGTTCACCAACACTCTGAGCACTGAAACATCCCCAAACCATGAGCGAGTCTGGGTGTTTGCTGGTCCCACAGGTGTAGCATGGGTTAGCTGGTCACTACCTCTGGGCCTGTACACATGTCCCCCACGGTTACAGGTGACGGTGAAGGTTGCTTCATCACTCCAAAGTACTTCAGAACACTGTTGAGGAGTCCAATGAAGATATTTCTTTGCATAATCCAGCCTACGTTTCTTTTTGTGCTTAGAGAGGATCGGTTTCTTAAATTGGCGGTGACTACTGTAGCCCAGTTCTGACACACGTCTGTTAACAGTTCTTACAGACACCTCTGAGAAAGATGTGGGTTCTTTTCTTTCAATTCTCAGCAGTTATCTTAGGTGTACTCTCTAACTGCTTCTTTAACACAGTTAAGATATGAACAAATGTCTCTTCAAGGGCCAGACCGAGTTTTGGTAGATGGTAAAAACACCACACGAGTTTTGAAATGCTGCACCCAGTTACTCACTGAACGCTCACACACACCAACATTCTCCACTATTTCTTTCATCTGGTGCCCAGCTTTGTGAAGCCCTATGATTTGAGCAATTGTTTCAGGTGTTAAAGACTTTCCTTTTTCTCAAATCAAACATGTACAGCCCAAAGTAAAAGTGAACACCGGGCAAAAGATGGGGCGGATGAGAGACAAAATTGCAACACTTCCTCTCACCATGGCAGCCACGTGAACACTGAGAGTCACTGTGGAGTGTGGGAAGGCCGTGACGTCATGCTAACGGCTGCTACCAGGCATAATGCACTGACGAAAAGACCCCCTGTATTGTAGGCCTTTGTTGTCATGGCATTTGCCAGGGGAGCTTACCCGCATAATGCCGTGACTAACACTGTATATATATATATATATATATATATATATATATATATATATATATATATATATATATACATACAAGACGTTTAACACAGTAGTTACTTTTATGAAAACGGGGTGTTAGTCAAAGCAGAGTTAGACAAACTGAAGATCTTATGGGAAAAATAGGGTTACGTTCTTGGGGGCCCAAAAGCCAAACAACTTTTTTTTAGACCTCCAGATCTTACAAAATAAAAGTGAATATGTAATTGTTGTGCATTGTCATGATATATTACTATTTAAATTATGGGGAATGGTGTTTGTGGATGATTGTGAAGAGTGGATATGGATTGTGTGGCCCCCTCTGAGGTGGATGGTTTTGGTTGTCGGCAGAAATGGATGGTGAAAGGGTTTGCACTGAAGTCGATGGT
>WNWK01007836.1:0-89853 GCA_009830355.1 Cherax destructor
CCCTTCCTGCTCATTTCTGTTTTCCACTATACCTATTACTCTCCTTGTCATCTAGTGCCACTGGCTTTCCAGTATCCACCTTATTCTGCCTAATACTAGTTCCCCTAGAACTCATAATATTACTATACTGGGACTTCACTGTTTTTCCCCCAAAACCCATACCACTAACTTTTTCTAGTTTAAAGACCTAACACCTCCCTCCCTGCAGTTGCCAGTGCCCCCATCCCAGACCAGATAAGTGAACCCCCATCCCTGGCATACATGTCATTTCTGCCATAGAAGATATAGAAATTTTGTCTTGGACTGCCTCCTTGAAAGCTGCCCTCTGGCAACACTGTTGACACCGACACTCTGAGGCTTCTCTCAGACTTACAAGTGGCTTATGGACAGAATTTCTAGCTGACTGCAGTCGAAAGAATTCCCCACCTACATGCACTACTAGAAAAGTTTAACTTACTTGATGGAGTAGAAATGTCTCCTAGTCTTCCAATCTCCTAAGCGGAAGGACCCTTAATCTGCAAGAATTCAAGTGGTATTACTGTCTTGCCCCTAAACTCCAGAAATCCCAAACTCAAAGGGGTTATCCTCTAAGCAATATCTAGGAAGTATGGGATACTAGCTTCCAGACTTAAACTTAGAGATGAGCTGGTACATACAATATATTAGCGTCCGTCTGTTTGAGACCCACAGATAACCTACTAACATTTTCCCCAGAAAAATGGCCAGATAATGAGAAAAAGAAGATAAGGTCCTCTGTATTGGGTCTGGTGGAGAAGGATATCTTCAGTACTTCAAGATGTCTTCTCCGAGTCCCCAGGACTGATGTTGGTAGTCACGTGGGGGACGGGGGCGCACTGTTGCAGCACTGTTTCTCGATGACGTCTAGTCTGAGAAGAATGACCTAGCATCTCGCCTGCCTAGGTCAAGTGTGGGGCAGCCAGTTCTCGTTAGCTGACATAATCTAATGTTTGCCTATTCAGGCCTTAAAACTACCTATGTTAGGGTGCTAGAGCTACATTATTAATATCTAAAGTTGCCTCAATAATCTAATATTAGTTACTAACTGTACAAACTTACATAGGCCTTCCTAGGAAAAATCTATCAATTAACATGTGTAATCTCTCTACCTCCGCCAACTACTGTGTTTGTTTGGTTGTGTGTGGTTTGTAACTGCTCAAAAAGCTCCTGGAAGCGAAACTTGCCCCAATAAAATGTCACATTAGTTGCATTTGTGTCCTTTTACTTAACATCTTCCAACATCGTTGCCTCCAGCACTGAGACAGATAAACATAAGAACATAAGAATAGAGGAACACTGCAGAAGGCCTACTGGCCCATACAAGGCAGGTCCTTATCAAAACAACCACTACCTAAGAATTTACTCCCGTACTCACGACACCAATCAAACCCAGCCTCCCACTCATATATATGTCCACTCTCTTTTTAAAGCCACCCAAAGTCCTAGCCTCTATCATCCTACTCGGAAGATTGTTCCACGCATCTACAACTCTGTTAAGTAAAAGGAAACAAATGCAACTAATTTGACATTTTATTGTGGCAACGTTTCGCTCTCCAGGAGCTTTTTCAAGCCGTTACAAACGATACATGGACACAGAGCGTATATATATACTCTCAAAGTGAGGTGTAATACTAGTGGTGGTAGAAGTAGTAGTGATATAAGTTGTAGTAGTAGTAGTAGTAGTATACAATAAGGTATTACTACAAATACTGAGGATATCGAACCAAGTAAGAACATAAGAACTACTTTGGGAGGAAATTGTTAAGGCCACAAGGCACGATAACGTAGTAATTCTTGGGGACTTTAACTTTAGTCAGATTGATTGGAATTTTTTGACAGGGAATTTAGAATCCAACGACTTTTTAGAAGTAGTTCAGGATTGCTTTTTGAAGCAGTTTGTAACAGAACCTACAAGGGGAAATAACCTACTTGACTTGGTTCTGGCAAGCAAGGAAACCCTTGTTAATAATTTAGAAATTAAAGAGGAACTCGGCTCAAGCGACCACAAGTCAATTACCTTTAGCATTGAATGGATGTATGAGAGTAGGGATAATTCAGTAACGGTCCCAGATTTTCGCTTAGCAGATTATAATGGACTTAGAAAACACTTATCAACTGTGGACTGGGGTAACGAAGAGAGGTATCAATATGACAGTTTTCTTAACACTATACAGGCTGTCCAAAGAACATTTATCCTGTATAAAGAAATTAGATCAAGTAGAAATGACCCAAAATGGATGAATAATAGGCTCAAGTATCTTTTAGGGCAGAAGAAAGGAATTTATAGGCGCATAAAAAGAGGTGAGGGTCATCTTATAAATCAGTATACTGACATTAAGAGGGACGTTAAAAAGGGGATAAGAAAAGCTAAACGGGACTATGAAATTAAAGTTGCTAGGGATTCAAAAACTAACCCAAAAGTTTTTCAGGTTTATAGAACAAAAGTTAGGGATAAGATAGGTCCCCTTAAAAATAACTCTGGGCATCTTACTGACAAGGAGAATGATATGTGCTCTATTTTTAATAATTATTTTCTCTCGGTTTTCACACAGGAAGACACTAATAATATCCCAGTAATTAATTTTTACAGTGGCCTAGAAGAAGATAAATTATGTAATATCACAGTCACTAGCGAAATGGTTATGAAACAACTAGACCGACTGAAAAAAAATAAATCGCCGGGTACTGATGAGCTTTTTGCAAGGGTTCTTAAGGAATGCAAAATGGAACTCTGTGAACCAATATCTAACATTTTTAATTTATCTCTTCAAACAGGTGTAGTGCCTGATATGTGGAAGATGGCTAATGTAATTCCTATTTTTAAAGCAGGGGACAAGTCACTACCGTCAAATTACCGCCCAATAAGCCTGACCTCAATTGTAGGCAAATTACTAGAGTCAATTAGAGCTGATATTATTAGAAACCATCTAGATAACCATAATTTGATTACAAAATTATAAAGTAATGAACAATTCACTATTCTACACCCGTTCACAACTGTAATGAGTTCTTGGTGCAAATTTTAATTGTTGAGTCACACACACACACACACACACATATTCGCCACTCATCTTGATACCCATCAATTGCACAACCCAGGGCAGCATGGGTTTAGAGCAGGTCGCTCCTGTCAGTCCCAACTACTAGACCACTACGACAAGGTCCTGGATGCTCTAGAAGACAAACAGAATGCAGATGTTATATACACAGACTTTGCAAAAGCCTTTGACAAGTGTGACCATGGTGTAATAGCACACAAAATGCGTGATAAAGGAATAACAGGAAAAGTTGGTAGATGGATCTATAATTTCTTAACAAGTAGAACACAAAGAGTAGTAGTCAACAGAGTAAAGTCTGAGGCAGCTACTGTGAAAAGCTCTGTTCCACAAGGCACAGTACTCACTCCCATCCTGTTCCTCATCCTCATATCGGACATAGACAGGGATATAAGCCACAGTGCCGTGTCTTCCTTTGCAGATGACACCCGAATCTGTATGACAGTGTCCACCGTTGAAGACACTGCAAGACTCCAAGCAGACATAAACCAAATCTTTAAATGGGCTGCAGAAAACAATATGAAGTTCAATGATGAGAAATTTCAATTACTCAGATACGGAAAACGTGAAGAAATTAAAATCTCATCGGAGTACAAAACTAATTCTAACCACACAATAGAGCGAAAAACTAATGTCAAAGACCTGGGAGTGATCATGTCAGAGGATCTCACCTTCAAGGACCATAATGCCGTAACAATCACATCTGCTAGAAAAATGACAGGATGGATAAGGAGAACCTTCAAAACCAGGGATGCCAAGCCCATGTTGACACTTTACAGATCACTTGTTCTATCTAGGCTGGAATATTGCTGCACACTAACTGCACCTTTCAAGGCAGGTGAAATTGCTAACCTAGAAAATGTGCAGAGAACCTTCACGGCACGCATAACTGTGATAAACCACCTCAATTACTGGGAACGTTTGAAGTTCCTAAACCTGTACTCTCTAGAACGCAGGCGGGAGAGATACATTATTATATACACATGGAAAATTCTCGAGGGATTAGTACCAAACTTGCACACGAGAGTCACTCCCTACGAAAGCAAAAGACTAGGCAGGCGATGTAACATCCCCCCAATGAAAAGCAGGGGTGCCACTAGCACGTTGAGGGACAACACAATAAGTGTTAGGGGCCCAAGATTGTTCAACTGCCTCCCAGCATACATCAGGGGGATTACCAACAAACCCCTGGCTGTCTTGAAGCAGGCACTGGACAGGCACCTAAAGTCGGTACCCGACCAGCCAGGCTGTGGTTCGCATGTTGGACTGCGTGCGGCCAGCAGTAACAGCCTGGTTGATCAGGCTCTGGTCCAACATGAGGCCTGGTCACAGACCGGGCCGCAGGGGCGTTGACCCCTGGAATTCTCTTCAGGTAAACTCCAGGTAATACATACAGGAGCTATGACTCGACCCCTGCAACCACAACTAGGTGAGTACACAAACACATACACACACATATATACATATACACACACACACACATGCACATACAACAGGCCCAGTTTTCAATCGACATGTGCATAGGACAAAATGGTAATTAATACGCATACATACACACACACATACACACACACATACACACACACACACACACACACACCAATCCCTATCCTTTCTCCGTTTCTCCCTCAACCCCTTCCTCACCCCTCTTTCTCCTTTCTCCTGACACCTCAATACATCCACAAGGGACTCAGCGGGAAGAAGGGTGGCTCAGAGAGGGTGTCAAGAAGGAAGAAGATGGCCGATCAGGGAAGGCAACAGTGGGAGGAGGAAATATCTAGAAGGGAGAAGGAATGGGAGAGGAAGATATTGGTGATCACCAGGAGCTCGATGAAAGGGAAAAGGAATGGGAGGAAGCTATTGGTGATCAGCGAGGAAATGGAGAAGAGGATAGCTGAGGAGAGTGAAAATGGGTAATGCAAGCCAAAAAGCAGAAGCCAAGATCCGGACCCTAGAAGAGAAGCTGCAGGGACTGACACAGAATAGAGACAATAGTACCTGGCAGGGAACAACGCTTGGAGCTTGTGCACCAGGCACAGCCAAAGGGAATGAGGAGAAAGGAGGAGAACTCGGGTCGCACAGGCACTGGCAGGCCCCATGGGGCCCGAAGCAAGACGAGCAGGATAACAACACACGAGAGGGATATAGAAGAAGCAGCCAGGGTCACGAAGAGCACCACAGGAACAACGAATGGGAGCACAGAAACAACATATGAGAGGGTAGACAAAACAGCAGACACGCTAAACATGGAGACCCCAACAACACACTGCAGTGGACAGGGATGTAAGAGCAGACCGGACACACAAAGGAACATGGGGAATACATCCATGACAGCACCGGGAGAGGATAATGCACCTTTGACAAGGCAATGGGAGACACAGTGGGAGGAGGAAAGGGAGAAGTCGATTTTCATCTATGGCCTGAAGGAAGTCGAAGGGGACACCCACGACAGAAGGAAACAGGAGGAGACAGAACAGATCGATGGTATCATGCTAGCAATAGGGGGAGACTCATCCCAATGACAAATTTTCGGAGAATCGGGTGGTACACAAAGGGAAAAAATCGACCCCTCAAGGTAATATTCAAGGCAGAATCAGCACGCACCATGATCCTGCAAGGCTCGGCTGAGGACGAACCAGGGGTACCGGAATGTATATCTAGATCGAGACAGAACGCAGGAAGAAAGGGAGGCCCGGAGGGAGAAGATAAGAAGGAGAAGAGAGGAGGGAGGGGAGACAGTGAGATACGGAGGACACCAAGCCCAAGCAGGACAAACACACACACTGGAAATACCCTCAGCGGGCCTCATATCACAAACAACCCACGACACCCATACACTCTAGCACCACACCCACTTATCAGGCCCCCTGTCCCCACCCTAGCAAATGAAAACCCACCATCACAGTTACCCCCACCCCCACCTCAAGCTGCACCCCACCTGCCCATACCCCAACCATACAATCACCCCCACCCATGCTGCAACCCCGTGGGCACCCTGCCCACACCCCCATCCCACCAAGATCTCCCCAGGGCCACAGTATTGGAAACAAGGTTGAAGGTTTGGTACACAAATGCGGATGGAATTACGAATAAGTATGAAGAGTGGAATGAAAGAATAGATGAGGCATCCCCAGACATCATAGCGGTCACAGAAACTAAACTAAATGAGACAGTAACAGATGCAATCTTCCCACAGGGATATCAGATCCTGAGGAAAGATAGGAGGAGCAGGGGGGGTGGAGGGGTCGCACTGCTTGTAAGGCACCATTGGAGATTCGAGGAAATGGTAGGAGTGGAGGGGGGTAGAGAACGGGATTTCATAGTAGGTACCATCCAGTCTGGGGAGCATAAGATAATCATTGCAGTGATGTATAACCCACCACAGAACTGCAGGAGGCCAGAGAAGAATACGATGAGAACAACAGAGCAATGGTGGACACCCTGGCGGAGGTGGCAAGAAAAGCACACATGAGCAGAGCGAAGCTACTGGTCATGGGAGATTTCAACCACAGGGAGATCGACTGGGAGAACCATGAACCACGTGGGGGTCCAGAAACTTGGAGAGCCAAGATGATGGATGTGGTACTGGAAAACCTGATGCACCAACATGTCAGGGACACGACCAGAGAGAGGAGAAGATGAACCAGCAAGACTGGACCTTGTATTCACCCTGAACAGCTCAGATATTGAAGACATAACGCACGAGAGCCCCTGGGAGCCAGTGACCATATGGTGCTTAGCTTTGAGTACATTGTAGAGCTACAGGTGGAGAGGGGAAACAGCACCGATAGAGACAAACCAGACTTTAAAAGAGGAAACTACACGGGCATGAGGAATTTCCTGCAGGACATTCAGTGGGAAAGGGAAATGGAAGGACTGACAATAAATGAAATGATGGAATACGTAGGGGCAAAGTGCAAGGAGGCAGAGGAACGGTTTATACCCAGAGGCAAAGGATTAAATGGGAAGGCCAGAAAGAGCCCTGGTTTACCCAAAGGTGCAGGGAGGCAAAGACTCAGAGTATCAGAGAATGGAAACGGTACAGAAGGCAAAGAACCCAAGTAAACAAAGAGATTAGTAGAAGAGCTAGAAACGAGTATGCACAAGTACAGAGGGAGGCCCAGAAACAGTACGAAAACGACATAGCATCGAAAGTTAAGTCCGACCCGAAACTGATGTTCAGTCACATCAGAAGGAAGACAACAGTCAAGGACCAGGTGATAAGGCTGAGGAGAGAAGATGGGGAACTCACAAGTAATGATCAAGAGGTATGTGAGGAGCTCAACTTGAGGTTTAAGGAAGTATTCACAATGGAGGAAGGAAGGCAGCTGGGTAGACAGGACATGGTTCGTCACCAACAAGGGATGTACCAAGTGCTAGAGGGCATACACACAACTGAGGAGGAAGTGAAGCAGTTACTCAGTGACCTCGATACCTCAAGGCGATGGGTCCGGACAATATCTCCCGTGGGTTCTTCGGGAAGGAGCTGAGGTACTGAGTGTGCCACTTACCATAATATTCAACACATCCCTTGAAACTGGGCAGCTACCTGAGGTATGGAAGAAGGCCAACGTAGTCCCCATTTTTAAAGAAGGAGACAGAAAAGAGGCACTAAACTATAGACCGGTGTCACTTACATGTATAGTGTGCAAAGTCCTGGAGAAAATCATCAGGAAAAGAATGGTGGAACACCTTGAGCAGAACAGGATAATAAACACCAGACAGCACGGATTCCGGGAAGGCAAATCCTGTGTAACAAACCTCCTAGAGTTCTATGATAAAGTAACAGAGGTAAGGCAGGAGAGAGAAGGGTGGGTTGATTGCATTTTCCTGGACTGCAGGAAGGCCTTCGACACAGTTCCTCACATGAGATTAGTAAAGAAGTTGGAAGAACAAGCAGTTATAACAGGAAGGGCACTGGAATGGATCAGGGAATACCTCAAAGGAAGGCAACAACGGGTCATGGTGCGTGGTGAGGTATCACAGTGGGCGCCTGTGACGAGCGGTGTACCACAGGAGTCAGTCCTAGGACCAGTGTTATTCCTGGTATATGTAAATGACATGACGGACGGGATAGACTCAGAAGTGTCTCTATTCGCGGATGATGTGAAAATAATGAGGAGAATCACATCGGAAGAGGACCAGGCAGGGCTGCAAACAGACCTGGACAAGCTCGACATCTGGTCTAGCAGTTGGCTTCTCGAATTCAATCCCTCCAAATGCAAAGTCATGAGGATCGGAGAAGGGCAAAGAAGACCGCTGACAGAGTACAAGCTAGGCGGACAAAGGCTACAAACCTCGGCAAAGGAGAAAGACCTTGGAGTGAGTATAACGCCAAGCACGTCTCCGGAGGCACACATCAACCAGATAACTGCGGCAGCATATGGGCGTCTGGCAAACCTTAGATTAGCGTTCCGTTACCTTAACAAGGAATCGTTCAAGACACTGTATACCGTATACGTCAGGCCCATACTAGAATATGCAGCACCAGTCTGGAACCCACACCTGGTCAAGCACGTAAGGAAACTAGAGAAAGTGCAAAGGTTTGCGACAAGGTTAGTTCCACAACTCAGGGGTCTGTCTTATGAAGAAAGATTGAGGGAAATAGGACTAACAACACTGGAGGAAAGAAGGGTCAGAGGAGACATGATAGCGACATACAAAATACTGCGGGGAATTGACAAGGTAGATAGTGACAGGTTGTTTCAGAGAGGGAACACAGAAACAAGGGGACACAACTGGAAGCTGAAGACTCAGATGAGTCAAAGGGATGTCAGGAAACATTTCTTCAGCCACAGAGTAGTCAGGAAGTGGAATGGACTAGAGAAAGATATAGTGGAGGCAGGAACCATACATAGTTTTAAGACAAGGTATGATAAAGCTCATGGAGCAGGGAGAGCAGAGACCCAGTAGCAGACAGCGAAGAGGCGGGGCCAGGAGCTGAGTCTCGACCCCTGCAACCACAATTAGGTGAGTACAATTAGGTGAGTACAATTATGTGAGTACAATTAGGTGAGTACACACACACACACACACACACACACACACACACACACACACACACACACGTGTCAATGCTTTATTTACAGGGAGCAAAGTCAGGGTATTTTTCCAGAATGGTCTGTAATATACCACTGTGGATAAAATACTTTGACATATCTTGAACATTTCTGAATGAGTTGTCTCTGAATTCATTAATTTTATCGCACTCCAGTACATAATGACGCAGGGTGTGACGCACTCCAGTACATAATGACGCAGGGTGTGACAATAATCCAACTGGCAAAGTTTACATCTTGTTTGGTCTACATCTGGTGGTGGTGATTTAACCTGCCAAAGATACTTGTAACCCAGCCGGAGGCGGGCGGTAGTGACATCCAAGAGTCTGCTTATTTTGTTGGATGCACCATAGACATGTGGCTCCTCCTGCATGATAGAATGATGATAGATGGACTGACTGGTGTCAATCTCCCTCAGTCTTAAGTCAATAAAATTCAGTTGAAGTTCTTTTCGTATTATTGTTCTCAAACTGCTGACAAGCCAAGATTGTAATCTATCCCCACTTTGAAAGCATAAAACTTAGCCAATTTATCAGTTCTATCATGCATCTGAAGACCAATGTGAGATGGAATCCACAGCATGTTCAGTCGGACTCTACTATCCACAATCCTACCATACCTGTGCCTGGCTTCTGACACGAGCATGCTACAAGTTATACTTGATGAGTTGAGAGCATTTATGGATGACAAAGAATCAGTTACAATTAGAGAGTCAACTTTAGATATATGGACGCATTTGAGTGCAATCAGTATGGCAAACAGTTCTGTCTGAAGGGTAGAGGCCCAGTTATTGATGCGAAGATAGGTAGGATAATTGATTCAAATATAGATGTCGGGGAACTTCAGGAGGATTTAGACAAACTCAATTTCTGGTCAGAAAAGTGGCAGATGCAGTTCGATGTAGATAAATGCAATTTTCTGAAGCTCGGAGTGTCCATAACCCAAGCACTTATAAGTTAAATAACGTAGAACTTAGCCATACAGATTGCGAAAAGGACTTGGGGGTTATGGTAAGCAGCAACCTTAAACCAAGACAGCAATGCCTAAGCGTACGTAATAAGGCAAACAGATTACTGGGATTTATATCAAGAAGTGTTAGCAACAGAAGTCCAGAGGTTATATTACAGCTTTATACATCATTAGTAAGGCCTCACCTAGATTACGCAGCTCAATTCTGGTCTCCATATTATAGAGTTGATGTTAATTCGTTAGAAAACATTCAGCGTAGAATGACTAAGTTAATACATAGCATTAGAAATCTTCCGTATGAAGAAAGATTGAAGACCTTAATTTTTTTATTATTTAAAATACATGAATATATAGAATATAGAATTATATAATGTGTATGCACCTTGATTTTTATACATATGTATTGTCATCACATCCAATCTACGGTCTACATATTCAGATGAGTTACATACAATTTTTTCCCATGAAACTGAGTACTGCAAAACTTGTGACATTAAATTGTAGTACTTTGCATTATCTCTATCTTTACAACTCTTATACCTCTCGGCATTTATCAGTTATTATAATTATTTGCTGAACTGTGTATACTTCCAAGGTATAAATATATTACCCTTTTTTATTGATACACTGAACCTTCATGTTATGTTTAATCAACACTCCTCTGTACATTTCAATGTACTGTGCTTTAATTATATATTACAACTATTAATTGGACCTATGCCCTAACCTAATAATACAATATTATATTCAAAAGTTCAACAGATCTTTCCAACACCCACTATGCTTCTTCAACATGTACATACTCACTTAATACGTACATTTATTTACAGCTGCTGTACCAACACAGTATGACACTAAATTACTACCTAAAATTTTCTTCAATGACCATACCTCCAATGTATCGCTATGTATCATCTCCGACATATCTTGTATATCCTTGTATGGTTATACAAACTCTTTAATTACTTCACACTCACCATGTACCCGTGCACTCTTACATGTACCCGTGCACTTACATGTACCGTGCACTCTACATGTACCCGTGTACTCTTTCATGTACCCGTGCACTCTACATGTACACGTGCACTCTACATGTATGATAAACTGTTGCTCCTCCGTGTAAATTAATACAGTTAATGAAATTTTGACGTCCGAAGCAAAATGACACACCTCTCAGCATCCACACCTAATAATAATAATAATAATAATAATAATAATAATAATAATAATATCTTTATTTACTACAAGTACATGTACAAGGTATACAGGCCTAGCTGACATCAGTGACATACTACTATATAGAAAGTCCCTTGTTATGCTGAGCATTTCGGGCAGATTAGGTCAGTGTCCCAGGATGCGACTCACACCAGTCGACTAACAACCAGGTACCCATTTTACTGATGGGTGAACATAGACAACAGGTGTAAAGAAACACGCCTAAAGTTTCTGCCCTGGCTGGGAATCGAACCCAGGCCCTCGCCGTGTGAAGCGAGAGCTTTAGCCACCAGACCACCAGAGTCACTCTTCCACTTCCACCCTGACTACAACTACGTTAGTAGCTGTACTATACCACTTTACTGTAATGCGGCTTTTCATGTACCGACACCCTAATATCTTCTTTATTGATATTACATGTTTCCAGCTTAGTTATACAAACTCTACAATGCACTTACAACTTCTTCCCCATCCACGCTACTTCCCCATCCACGCTACTTCCCCCATCCACGCTACTTTCCCCATCCACGCTACTTCCCCATCCACGCTACTTTCCCCATCCACGCTACTTCCCCATCCACGCTACTTTCGCTCATGGTTACCTTGACATAGCATATTTACTACAAAACACCTCCACCTCACTTTTCCTGCTTCATGCGAAGTAAAAATAAGATAAGATTTCTTCGGATTTTTAACCCCGGAGGGTTAGCCACCCAGGATAACCCAAGAAAGTCAGTGCGTCATCGAGGACTGTCTGTCTTATTTCCATTGGGGTCCTTAATCTTGTTCCCCAGGATGCGACCCACACCAGTCGACTAACAACCCAGGTACCTATTTGCTGCTAGGTGAACATGACAACAGGTGTAAGGAAACACGTCGAAATGTTTCCACCCGCCGGGAATCGAACCCGGCCCTCCGTGTGAAGCAGAGCTCAAGCCACCAGACCACCGGGCCACCCAAGCCATCATGTTTCCCTTACGTTAAGGAACCCAATGCGTCTGTCTCGGCCGTCTGCCCCACACTACACCCCCTTCCTCCGTTTTACAGTATCCGTCGTTCCTTTGCATTAAATATGTTCGTCTTCCGTCCACCCTTGCCCCCATCCCTTTTTCCCCCTGCCCCCTTGCTTGCACTCTCCACTTTCGTTACCTCCCCACTATGTAATCCTATTTCCTTCCATCGCACCCATACATCCTTTATGTACCACTACCCAACAAACCCTCCCCTCCCCACCTACCCTCATCCTTCACCCCCTCCCCATGTCAAGCCCTTTTCCAAATTATTTTACGCTCCCAATAAGTCCCATCTCCCCCCATATACACCCCTATTCTTATTTCTTGTTCTAATCTTACTTCCTGCAATTGCTCTAATACGCTCCCTTACCCCAGTTGCTTTTAACCTCCATGACACACACACATAGTCTACCATTAAGTGCATTAATCCCCTTCTCACCTGCTGTCTTATTCCATTTATATCCAAACTTATTGCCCTTAATACTGCTATCCCTCCTCTTCCCATTCTCCTTAATACTCTGCCCATCCATTCCCTTACCAGCCTTAAATCCTCACAAATGAGTCGTTCCCCAGCCTTGGTGGTGAACGGACGTGCGTGCAGAGCTCCCTGGTGGTGGAGTCAGTGAACTTTAATTTTCCACAAGATGACGGATGGATACCTGTGACGTGTACACGCTGTATGCATTGATTTGCTGCAGGAGCGGTGTATCCCAGCAATGCCGACGTTATCTTGCCCTTAATTTTGAGAGACACATGTGGGGTATCGACAGAAGACATTTACGGGAACTCCTTGAACAGAGCTGCAAGGTTTTTTGTCAAGTTTGCATCCGACAGTGTCTACAATGGAATCGTCGACAGGTATCAGGAGAGCATCATAATCAACACAAACCTGGAGGTACGCTTCGGGATGCATCGGTGCACTACTTGTGGATACAGATTAAGAATATTCCATTTGAAGCCGACGAGGTAGACGTCAGACAGGTGTTTTGCCAGTATGGGGTCATCCATGCCACCACCGTAGGGAGATGGGCCCATGGGCCATATGCAGGTATGTTGGAGGGGTCGTTCTCCTCAAAATGACCTTGAGGCGGCAAATACCATCTTTTGTTGTGATGGAGGCATTCCGACCCAGGGTTCGTGATATATGCAGGGCAGCAGAGGACGTGTCGTCTGTGCGGTGGCCCAGGGCACATGGCAGCAACGTGTGATTGGCGACGGGCCCATACAATGGGACTCGAGGAGAGGACAACGTGCGGACAGAGCCAGGTGTCCCGAGAGGAACGGGTGCTGTGGCGACACCTGTGGTGAAGACATAATGGTGAATTCTCAGGAACTGGTAAATGGAGTGATGCTGTTGAAGCGAGTGAGGAGGCCGTGTTGCCGTTCCCCAGGAGTCTCCTAGTGAAACTATGGAGGTGGCAGGGGTCAACTCTGAAAGAAGTCCTCTGGAGGAGGGGAATGAGTTCCCAGACCCAGCCTTGAGGACCTGAGGAGGATTCTGGATAGTCCATTGCCGGGAGAGTTGCAGAGTACAGTAGTGGAACCGGATGGAGATGTGGAGAGTCCGGGGGGGGGGTGTTGATGGTGCTGAAGTGGTCAACTGCAGGTCAGTGGTTGTTGCAGATGTAGGGTGCATAGGTCTCCGGGAGAGGGGATCATGGAATTTCAGGGTGAGTCATGTAAGAGGCCAAGTAGTGAGGTGACGAAGATGGATTACACCAGGACAAAGGTCCTGAAAGAACTGGGTAGACATAGCTAAGGGAGGGAAAGGGGGATTAAAGGGGAAAGGTGGAGGTAGGAAAGGGAAGGAGAGCCAAGGGTTTCGTGGATCCATGAGGCAGAGAGGGAAACCCCCAGTGCAGCATTCAAGTGTTTGAATATGAATGTCAATGGCCTCCGAGCAGAGGTTAAGAGGAAATAGGTGGAGGTAACACTGAGACGTATGAAAGTAGATGTATGCTTCCTACAGGAGCATAATTATAGGTGTGGTAGGGAATTAATGTCGAAAGGTTATAGGTTATATACAGAACGTTCTGGGCATTTAAAGGGAGGGGTGGCAGTGGGAGTACGGGAGACCAGCCCTTTTCTTCTGAGAACATGGGAGGAGGGGGAGGGGGTAGGATTGTTAGGGTGGAAGGTGAGTGGGGATATATTCAGGTGTGTTTCATCGGGGTGTACATGCCGGCGTGCAATGATCATAGGGTTAAGTAGGATTTTGTTCAAAATGATTTAGTCTATGCCTTAAGGGGCCTTCCTATGGTTACTATTGTAGCAGGTGATTGGAATTGTATAATTAGAGGGAAGGATGTTGAGCCTAGAGGGCAGGATGATGTTGGGTACCTTAAGGGAGGTTTTGGGGTGGTGGGGGTGGTGGATGTGTTTAGGGGTGGGGTGGAATGTGGAACACACCTATGTACGGAGAGGATACACGGCGCGGTTCGATCGGGTTTATGTAACGCAGGATATACAGATGGGAAGTGTAACCTGTGTGGAGATGGGTTTTTCAGATCATAGGGGTGTTTTGGTTGAGTTAGGATGGGAGGGTGCGGATAAGATTTATCCTAGTTATTGGAAATTAAATGTTCGTTGCTGCAGGGTGAGGGACATCGTGAGGTTTTGAGGAATGGTTTACCTGGAGAGAGTTCCAGGGTCAACGCCCTGCGGCCCGGTCAGTGACCAGGAAGATTGGGGGTGGGGGCAAGGGCATCGAGGATGTTGTGAAATAGTGGAATACACGGCGAAGGTGGCAATAAGAGGATTTTACATGTGGATGGGGTCTGAGGATGGGAAGTTGCAGGAGTGTTATAAGGGGTGGGAGGTACCCGGATGAGATCGATGAACTACGAGGTCAATTAAGGGAGATTCAAGATGAAAATTTTCATGCCATTAGGGTTAGAGGGGGGTTGGAGGATGTTTTATGGGGGAATAAACCCTCAGCTATGGTTTTGCGTAAATTTCAGGAACGACGGAAGGGCATGCTGATTATGTCCTTAACGGTGGATGAGGACTTAGATGGGTATAGGTGTGGCCAGGTGGTATGTACCACTGAGGGCATGAGTTGCTATACAGATAGATGGTTTCAGAGAAAGTTGCAGAAGGGGTTTTATAATCAGGAGGCTTGTGGTTTTGTTTTAGGTAGCATCTTAGAGAGGATTAGTCAGGAGGACAGGAAAGGTTTGGAGGGACGTGTTACTGAGGAAGAGGTATGGCAGGTGGTGCAGGGGCAGAAACTTGGTTTGGACGGGATTTCGGGCGACTTCTATGTGACTCATTGGAAGGTTTTGCGAGAGGTATTGGTGAGGGTTTTCAATGGTATGACGTCAATGGGAAGTATGAGTGGGCAGTATGAGTCAAGTGGGAAGCTTAGAGGGGCTGGGGACTGTGAACAAGATGATTGAGATTTTTGGGTTGGCTACTGGGATGAGTGCAAATAGGGCAAAATCGAAGTTGTTAGAGGTGGGAACTTGGGTGGGAGGGGCGTTGGGACAGAGGTTTGGATGGAATACAGTGGATAGGATAAAAATTTGTGGTGTTGTTTTTTGTAATGTGCCGCAAGTTGCACAGGAGTTTAACTCTTCTGCGGTTGTAGAGGCAGCTGTGGGTAGGATGGCGGGATGGAGGCCGGGGGAGATAACTCTTTTGCAAAGGGTCATTGTGGTCAATGCATTAGTTTACAGTAAGTTATGGTTCATAGCTGTGGTTTATCCTCTCATGGAGGAGGATATTCGGCGGCTGCAAAAGAGGGTTTTGCGTTTTATTTGGGGTTATGGAAGACATTGGTTGCAGGAGGGGGTGGTTATGACTAGGGTGGCGAGAGGAGGTATGGGATTGATACCTCTGAGGAGGCGATTGATGGGGATATACGTGAGGTAGGAATTTTTGGCGAGGGTGGAGGGGGTGAGAGTGGACAGGGTTATGAGGGAGAGCCGGCGGTGGTGGCATGGTAAGGATCTTCAGGTTTGTGAGGCACTCTTGCAACATCTCATAGTAGTCTCGGAACCGCAGAAAATGCGGGTGAAGGCGCTTGATAGGGTTGGAACTGGTGAGTTGGAGATACAGGGGGCGGCAGCTTATCCAAAGTATGATTGGGGGGCTACGTGGTTTTGGTTAAAAAGGTTAAAATTGCCAGCTAGGGTGTGAGAAACGGGGTTTAGGTTTCTGCATAATATATTGGCATCTAGAGCTCAACTTTTTGTTATGTGTCTGATAAAGGATGGGCTCTGCCAGAGCTGTGGGATTTTGGAAACGGCTTTTCATGTTGTATATTTTTGTGAGGAGTTGGCTAGGGTTCGAGAGTGGTTCGGTGGGGTAATCAGGGAGGTGGGGGGAGGGGGGGTTGTCTGTGTTGTGGGTTTTATGTTTAGATGTTGCGGGTAGTCCCGAGGGTGTTAGGCGCACAGTTATGTATCTGGCTTTGGATTATGTTTTTGTAACTTGGGGCATGAGGGAGGTTCGAGGCGAGGGGAGAATCCGGGCTCTTGCAGCACGGTTTTATAGAACATAATGCAGGAATTAAGGACTTTACGGTCAGGCATGGGAGCGGGGGGTTTCGGTGGGGTATAGGCAGTTGACAATGGGGACGTTATTGTGCAGATTGTGATGGTAATAGTCACATGTTAGTTTACAGATTGTGATGGTAATAGTCACATGTTAGTGTACAGATTGTGATGGTAATAGGCACATGTTAGTGTACAGATTGTGATGGTAATAGGCACATGTTAGTGTACAGATTGTGATGGTAATAGGCACATGTTAGTGTGCAGATTGTGATGGTAATAGGCACTTGTTAGTGTACAGATTGTGATGGTAATATGCACATGTTAGTGTGCAGATTGTGATGGTAATAGTCACATGTTAGTGTACAGATTGTGATGGTAATAGGCACATGTTAGTGTACAGATTGTGATGGTAATAGGCACTTGTTAGTGTACAGATTGTGATGGTAATAGGCACATGTTAGTGTGCAGATTGTGATGGTAATAGTCACATGTTAGTGTGCAGATTGTGATGGTAATAGGCACATGTTAGTGTGCAGATTGTGATGGTAATAGTCACATGTTAGTGTACAGGTTGTGATGGTAATAGGCACATGTTAGGGGTTGGTCTCCCGGGGGAGGGTCGGATTAGAGTATGTGTTGATTAGGTGGTATGCACGAGTATGAGAGGGGTAAGGGAGAGGGCAGGGAGGGAGTGGGTTATGGGGTGTGTAGAGAATGTATTGTTGACCTTGACTGGGGAGGGGAGGGGATGGTAGGAAGGTGTCAGGGGCAAGCAATGGGGGTTTGTCTTGGGGAGAGGTCCTGGTACGGTCTGGCATAAGTAAGTGAATGTGAGGATTCATATATGCATATATATGTATATGCATGATGTCCCTTATGTTTTGAACTTGGTGTGTTTTGAGTTGCATGATTTCACCTATTTATAATATTTATATAAAAAAAAATTTATGATTCTGGTTAGGAGGAGGAGGAGGTGTTGATTCACAGGGAATTCTCCCGGCCCGGGTCTTTACCAGATGGCGACCCAGCTCCGGCTCCCTGGCGTGGGAGTGTCAGAGACCTATGTCTCCCATGGGAGGGGACACCCCTCATCGGCGGGACCAACTGGCCCCAGGCCTAGCCACATTCCCCACCAGCACGATGCATGGAGGTAGATAGATGCTAGGCCTCTCTGGTCTGCCACCTTCCCTAACGGGAAGGACAGGCTTACGAGCTGCAGATGGTAGCAAGCTCCAGCTTTGGCACCTACCCTGCCCTAGAAGGGCTGGGCATGGTGATCGACCGATTCTGGTTATATGTATTCATGTCATTCCCTCAGTATACTGAGCACGTTGTACGTTTCAGTATAAACTAATGTTCATATATTATGTATGTTATTGTTCAATGTTAAGTACCGACGAAAGAATGGCCAATGTACATAGACAAGTTTTGTCATAATGATTCCCAATGTTTTGGGTCAGTCTCACTGATGAAGTGAGGTGGTGATAGTGTCTCACTGATAAAGTGAGGTGGTGATAGTGTCTCACTGATGAAGTGAGGTGGTGATAGTGTCTCACTGATGAAGTGAGGTGGTGATAGTGTCTCACTGATGAAGTGAGGTGGTGATAGTGTCTCACTGATGAAGTGAGGTGGTGATAGTGTCTCACTGATGAAGTGAGGTGGTGATAGTGTCTCACTGATGAAGTGAGGTGGTGATAGTGTCTCACTGATGAAGTGAGGTGGTGATAGTGTCTCACTGATGAAGTGAGGTGGTGATAGTGTGTGTCACTGATGAAGTGAGGTGGTGATAGTGTGTGTCACTGATGAAGTGAGGTGGTGATAGTGTCTCACTGATGAAGTGAGGTGGTGATAGTGTCTCACTGATGAAGTGAGGTGGTGATAGTGTCTCACTGATGAAGTGAGGTGGTGATAGTGTGTGTCACTGATGAAGTGAGGTGGTGATAGTGTCTCACTGATGAAGTGAGGTGGTGATAGTGTCTCACTGATGAAGTGAGGTGGTGATAGTGTGTCACTGATGAAGTGAGGTGGTGATAGTGTGTGTCACTGATGAAGTGAGGTGGTGATAGTGTCTCACTGATGAAGTGAGGTGGTGATAGTGTCTCACTGATGAAGTGAGGTGGTGATAGTGTAGTGTCTCACTGATGAAGTGAGGTGGTGATAGTGTCTCACTGATGAAGTGAGGTGGTGATAGTGTGTGTCACTGATGAAGTGAGGTGGTGATAGTGTGTGTCACTGATGAAGTGAGGTGGTGATAGTGTCTCACTGATGAAGTGAGGTGGTGATAGTGTCTCACTGATGAAGTGAGGTGGTGATAGTGTCTCACTGATGAAGTGAGGTGGTGATAGTGTCTCACTGATGAAGTGAGGTGGTGATAGTGTCTCACTGATGAAGTGAGGTGGTGATAGTGTCTCACTGATGAAGTGAGGTGGTGATAGTGTCTCACTGATGAAGTGAGGTGGTGATAGTGTCTCACTGATGAAGTGAGGTGGTGATAGTGTCTCACTGATGAAGTGAGGTGGTGATAGTGTGTCACTGATGAAGTGAGGTGGTGATAGTGTCTCACTGATGAAGTGAGGTGGTGATAGTGTCTCACTGATGAAGTGAGGTGGTGTTAGTGTCTCACTGATGAAGTGAGGTGGTGTTAGTGTCTCACTGATGAAGTGAGGTGGTGATAGTGTCTCACTGATGAAGTGAGGTGGTGATAGTGTCTCACTGATGAAGTGAGGTGGTGTTAGTGTCTCACTGATGAAGTGAGGTGGTGATAGTGTCTCACTGATGAAGTGAGGTGGTGATAGTGTGTCACTGATGAAGTGAGGTGGTGATAGTGTCTCACTGATGAAGTGAGGTGGTGATAGTGTGTGTCACTGATGAAGTGAGGTGGTGATAGTGTCTCACTGATGAAGTGAGGTGGTGATAGTGTCTCACTGATGAAGTGAGGTGGTGATAGTGTCTCACTGATGAAGTGAGGTGGTGATAGTGTCTCACTGATGAAGTGAGGTGGTGATAGTGTGTCACTGATGAAGTGAGGTGGTGATAGTGTGTCACTGATGAAGTGAGGTGGTGATAGTGTGTGTCACTGATGAAGTGAGGTGGTGATAGTGTGTCACTGATGAAGTGAGGGGGTGATAGTGTGTCACTGATGAAGTGAGGTGGTGATAGTGTGTCACTGATGAAGTGAGGTGGTGATAGTGTGTCACTGATGAAGTGAGGTTGTGATAGTGTTTCAGTGTTCAGGTTTGGTATTAATAATATAAAATATTAAAAATATTTTACCAAACGTTTCCTGATGATGATTGTGATGGTAATAGATAATGTGCAGGTTTATTTAAGGTAGGTGGGATTGTAGGGGGGATGTCAAGTTTGTTATGGTTCTCCAGAAGGCAAAGAACCCAGGAGAATAAGGAGAGCAGTCGTAGAGCCAGAAATGAATATGCACAGATCAGAAGGGAGGCCCAAAGACAGTACGAGAATGACATAGCAGCGAAAGCCAAATCTGACCCAAAGCTGCTGTACAGCCACATCAGGAGGAGACAACAGTCAAGGACCAGGTGATCAGGCTGAGGAAGGAAGGAGGGGAGGTCACAAGAAATGACCGTGAAGTGTGTGAGGAGCTCAACATGAGATTCAAAGAGGTGTTCACAGAGGAGATAGAAGGGCCTCAAGAAAGGAGGAGAGGTAGGGTACACCATCAGGCACTGGACACAATACACACAACTGAGGAGGAAGTAAAGAGGCTACTAAGCGAGCTAGATACCTCAAAGGCGATGGGGCCGGATAACATCTCTCCATGGGTCCTGAGAGAGGGAGCAGAGAAGCTATGTGTACCCCTAACAATGATCTTCAACACATCTATCGAAACGGGGCAACTACCTGAGGTATGGAAGACAGCAAATGTAGTTCCAATTTTTAAAAAAAGGAGACAGGAACGTAGCACTAAACTACAGACCAGTGTCACTGACATGTATAGTATGCAAGGTCATGAAGAAGATAGTCAGGAGAAGAGTGGTGGAGCACCTAGAAAGGAATGAGCTTATCAACGACGGTCAACACGGTTTTAGGGACGGGAAATCCTGTGTCACAAACCTACTGGAGTTCTACGACAGGGTGACAGCAGTAAGACAAGAGAGAGAGGGGTGGGTAGATTGCATATTCTTGGACTGTAAGAAGGCGTTTGACACAGTTCCACACAAGAGATTAGTGCAAAAGTTGGAGGACCAGGCAGGGGTAACAGGGAAGGCACTACAATGGATCAGGGAATACCTGTCAGGAAGACAGCAGCGAGTCATGGTACGTGGTGAGGTGTCAGAGTGGGCGCCGGTGACGAGCGGGGTTCCACAGGGGTCAGTCCTGGGACCAGTGCTGTTTCTGGTATTTGTGAACGACATGACGGAAGGAATAGACTCCGAAGTGTCCCTGTTTGCAGATGATGTGAAGTTGATGAGAAGAATTCAGTCGGACGAGGACCAGGCAGAACTACAAAAGGAACCTGGACAGGCTGCAAGCCTGGTCCAGCAATTGGCTCCTGGAGTTCAACCCCACCAAGTGCAAAGTCATGAAGATTGGGGAAGGGCAAAGAAGACCGCAGACGGAGTACAGCCTAGGGGGCCAGAAACTGCAAACCTCAATCAAGGAAAAAGACCTTGTGGTGAGTATAACACCAGGTACATCTCCTGAGGCGCACATCAACCAAATAACTGCTGCAGCATATGGGCGCCTAGCAAACCTAAGAACAGCATTCCGACATCTTAATAAAGAATCGTTCAGGACCCTGTACACTGTGTACGTTAGGCCAATACTGGAGTATGCAGCACCAGTTTGGAACCCACACCGAGCCAAGCACGTGAAGAAGCTCGAGAAAGTGCAAAGGTTTGCAACAAGACTAGTCCCGGAGCTAAGGGGTATGTCCTACGAGGAGAGGTTAGGGGAAATCGACCTGACGACACTGGAGGACAGGAGAGATAGGGGGGACATGATAACAACATATAGGATACTGAGAGGAATTGACAAAGTGGACAGAGACAGAATGTTCCAGAGATGGGACACAGCAACAAGGGGACACAGTTGGAAGTTGAAGACTCAGATGAATCACAGGGATGTTAGGAAGTATTTCTTCAGTCACAGAGTGGTCGGGAAGTGGAATAGTTTAGGAAGTGATGTAGTGGAGGCAGGCTCCATACATAGCTTTAAGAAGAGGTATGATAAAGCTCATGGCGCAGGAAGAGTGACCCAGTAGCGACCAGTGAAGAGGCGGAGCCAGGAGCTATGACTCGACCCCTGCAACCACAACTAGGTGAGTACATAACGTGTTTGTGCTTCTTTGGCAGTAAGTAACGTACGTGGTGCTTATATATGTAAGTTATATATTGTTAAGTGCTTATTGTCAGAACGTTGCATTGTATGTTTTCCCTTTGTATTCGGATGTTTGTACATTCTGTTGTTGGTTTGTATTTGCGATAACCTTTGTGGAAAATATTGGTATTTTCCGAAAGTTGTAATTGATAAACTTTCCAATATGAATAGATATCATTGCTGTGTTGCTGTTGGCTTAACATTAACTGAAAAGAACCAACGAATTCACACGCATGCGCGAGATGCCTGGTGAAGTGGGCAGGGAGCTGGGTAGAGGGGAATAGGCAGAGAGTGAACAGCGAGCCTACCGAGCCGATATCCGGTGATGGGATGGCGAGCGGAATTTGTCGTAGACGTCCGCCAAATCGGATTTAATTACCTCCTTTCGTAATGTGGAGGAATATCCAGGGAAGCGGCGAATATAAAGTGGGACAATCGGTCCAGGAGGTCCAGTAATCGGACAATAATTGTGAAATAAGGTGCCGCCGGCGAGTGACGCGGTCATAGGCCTATTTTGAACTGAGTGAAATAACCATACGGCAGGATAAAGTCGTAACCCTGATGCAGGGGAATTTCGTCTTAGAAGAGACTGAAATATATTCGATGAACTTTAGGAAATGGTGAATACGGTGAAACCGAGTTGTAAATAATCAGGGGTTGATTGTACCGGGTGAGGCTAGCTTGGGTACGCCATACCCCGACCGCCATATTGGACGCGGTTGAAATGAACTAACATATCGCAAGTTATCTACTCGAAATCCAAGTATCGAGACTGTGAATGTGTATAAACTAGTGGGGCATTAAGCCGGGATATACGTAATATGTAAAGTTATCCGTATAAACAGTACAAAAGGTCGGATTAGTGAGAGGATCTGATTCGCTACCCCGACCAACCACATGTTAACTAACGCTCGGTCTCGTGGGCGTATAAGAGTGCACGGAAATTAACCTTCCTTGACTCGACGAGACAGCTAATACCATCGCGATCGAATCAGATCGCAGGAGGACGTCAACAACGGAACGACTCCCTCATCTAAAGCTAAGTACTCTGCTGTCTACTTTGTTATTGGCCAATGATATTGTTACGCACAGTAGATGTACTTTAGCTAGGTCAACGATCTACGATACACCGCTATGATGCTGTTAATTAGGTGAGTGTTGGTCATGTTAATTTAACTAAGTGTTCTCTACCTCTTCTCCAGAGTGATCAGTTGTTTAATAACCAATACAGTCCACTTAAATTTAATATAACATAACTATAATAAATGATCTTCTCAGATTTATTTATACTGGTCCAGAGTGCAGTGGGCTAACGAGAATATTGAAGGTACCCCCTCGGTGCGGCCAGGAGCGGGTAAAGTTCTCACATACCTTAAAGGGAATGACTGCGGTAAAATTATACGAGTCTGTCATCTCCCTGGGAGTTTGTTTATTGCTAGTGGCGGTGTCCCAGATAGACTTATCTCTCACAATTCCCCACAGCGCCCGTTGGTCCGTCCTGAACCGGATGTGATTAGTGAATTAATCATTATTGAACTAATTATTTAATAAGTGACTGATCATAGGAAGTGAGTATAGAGTACACAGTTAATTAATTGTGTGGTGGACAGTAATTAGTCCAATTAATTGCTAGCACAGGCGTGGCTACGATTTGTGCAAGAGTAAGGTGTGAGAATCACCTTTATAAACAATTTATTTAATTTGTGACGTCAGTGGTTATTAATTCTACAACCATGACTGAACCTGGTGGAGTTCCCATGCCGGGTGGCAAAACCATGGATATTAAAGCCAAGAAAGCGTCGTTGCAAGCTCGCAAGGGACATGTAACAAAGACACACAATACGTGTTTGAACTTAGTGAACGAGCCGTCGACGAGTTTTATTGACTTAGAAACAAATTTTGAGTTACTAGAACTCAGGTACGCGTCGTACGTGAAGTGGTTCAAAATCTATGAAGTTGAGTTACTGGATGATTGTGCGAGCAGTGAGGAACGAGATACACTGTTACGACAATATAGTGAATTGGAAGAAGTCATGTGTGCCTGTAAAGTTACGGTACTAGGTAGGTTAAGGAGTATGAGTGACGTGGTGGGCCAACCTCCTGCGGCAAATAAAGTGTCCCTCCCCAGACTCCCGGAAGTACAATTGTTGTCGTTCCAGCCGGGAGACAGCTGGGAGGAATTTTGGTCAATTTTCAAGGCAATGGTGCACGATCGGAAGGATCTGGAAAGTGTTGCCAAGTTGATTTATTTAAAGGGACAATTGAGGGGAGATGCCCTCATTCTCATTCAAGCTTTCCCGAATGTAAACGACTCTTATAGAGAAGCTGTTCGTCTGCTAGAGGGTACTTATGGTAACTCGGAACAGCATACAGTGGATTTAGTAATGGCAGTGGTTAATTTGAAACCGCCAGGGCACAACTACAAAGAGTTGCAACAGTTTCGGATCAAACTAGAGAGCACTCTCCAGATTTTGAGTAACAAACACAAT
Source organism: Cherax destructor (assembly GCA_009830355.1). NCBI lineage: Eukaryota > Metazoa > Arthropoda > Malacostraca > Decapoda > Parastacidae > Cherax > Cherax destructor. The sequence continues at coordinate 24,668 of WNWK01007836.1, forward strand.
TTGGAGAATGCAAGTTGGTTCGTTTGTCCGGTAGTACGAGCTAAATTGAACCATAAGACGATAGAGTGGTTATCTAACAAGTACCACAAGGCTTACTTCGGGTTGGGAGAGATAAGGACGGGTTTGCAAGAATTAATTGTTCAGTTACAAACTAACCAGCCCACTACTTTTAAGAATACTGGTCATAGTGACGTTGAGTCATCAACTAAGTTCCACAAAGGGAAAAATTATCCCAATAGTAATAGTTACAACCCAACCACTAAAAGGGGTTATGTTGGCACATATCAAGTGACCGGGACCAGTAATAGTGGTACGTCACAACAAGACAGAAAGAATAAACACCCCAATAAGGGTAACCCGGGGGGTAAGCTGTCGAGCCAGGAGAAGAGAGATTGTCTCTTCTGTAATGAAACCCATCTCTCTAAACTCTGCGTTACCTATAATTCTTGGGATGCGAAAGTGAGGAGATTGGATGAGCTGAACCGGTGTATTCGATGTCTTGGTAATCATAATGTGAGGGATTGCCAGACCAAACTGAATACTTGTCACCAATGCAATAATGGCAGGCACCACATCGTGATGTGTAAGAGCGGGTGTAATCCTAGTAATGGTAAGGATAATCACCCCGACACTACCGTGGCGCACGTAAAGCTTGCAGCTAACGTTCGTAATGGTTTAGCTGAAGTAGCACTACCTGTGTTGGACATGACAGTTAAAGATAAATGGCGTAAATCCAAGACTGTAACAGCATTGTTAGATCAGGGATCACAACGTACTTTCATAAAGCGCAGTTGCCTTAATGGGATGAAAGTACGAAAGGGGGATCCTACCACATTAAAATTGTCGGGTTTTCTCTCAGATAAAAGGGCCCAGTCATATGACACGGTTTATGTAAACGTCGGTCTGGGCAGAGAGAAGACCCAAGTTAATGCAGTAGTCGTGGATAGACTACCGGAGAAGGTCTCCACTGTGGGTCTTAATGCCACCAAGCAGAGACTCTCACAGAATAATGTGAAACTGGCACCATCTGTGGTCAATAATGACTCGGTGGGGCCAATAGGAGTATTAATAGGCAGCGACTATTATGCAGCCTTTGTGAAGGGTATGACGAAGAGGTGCGGAGTCACTCTTCTCAACACGGGTGCAGGCCATGTCATTTATGGCCGGCTTCCTCGCAGTGATGAATGACTGGAGGAAGCCATAAATGCAGTCACTGTGTGTCTTACGCAAGAAATGCCGCCCCAGAGTACATATTCTTCTATAGAGAATGCCGTTGAACCAGTACACAAGTTATGGGAACTGGACAGTATCGGGATTAATGTAAATGAAGAAAGTCCAGATGATTCCTTCACTCAGGAACAATACCTGAAGGGTGTTAAATTTGAGTCTGGACAATACTGGGTGCGACTCCCATCGAAGCTAAACCATCCGGAACTGCCCACTAATTACCGGATGGCGTATGGTCAGTTAAAGGCCCAGCTCCACGAATTGAGTAAGACACCAGAATTGCTGACTGCTTATAATGGGATCATTGATGAACAGTTAAATAATCAGTTCATAGAGGAGGTACCCCCTGAGCAAGCCAATATTTATGGCCACTACTTACCTCATCACGGAGTGAAGAAGGATTCGAAAATCACTCCTTTGAGGATCGTGTTTAATTGTAGTGCCAGGGGTAATAAAAATGTACCTAGTTTGAATGATTGTTTAATGACAGGTCCGTCGCTGACGGAGAAATTGGGTGATGTGTTATTGAATTTCAGAGTTAATAGTTATGCCTTTACGGCAGACATAAGTAAAGCTTTCCTGAGAGTGGGATTGCAAGAAACGGATCGGGATTACACAAGATTTCTGTGGCCAGAGGATCCTAGCAATCCACTTAGTCCGCTGAAAACGTTCAGATTCAGAAGTGTCTTATTTGGGGCTACTTCCAGTCCGTTCTTACTTCAGGCGATGATAAATGCGCATCTTAAACGTACAGGTGGTCCACTGAGTGACATAATGAGTAAACAATTCTATGTGGACAATTTCCTGGGGGTGACGTCAACTGAAGAGGAGCTAATGAAGATATATGAAGGGGCTAATGACATAATGCAAGGTGCAAATATGCCGCTCAGGGAGTGGAACAGTAATTCGTCCAGGTTAAAGGACCGAATAAATAAAGATAATCCCGGCGATGAAGTATCTGGGTGTAGCAATGTATTGGGACTGACTTGGGATACTGAAAGAGACTTGATATCGTTAAAGCCTAATAATTATAGTATGCCCAAGAAATTAACGAAGAGAACCCTACTTGCTGAAGTTTCAAAATGTTTCGATCCACTAGGCTTAGTGGCGCCTCTTACAATCCGAGGGAAATTATTGGTACAAGAGGCATGGAAGCAGAAGTGTGCTTGGGATGAAACCCTACCTGAGGAATTCGTTAACAGGTGGGAAGAATTAATTGGTGATTATGAGAAAGTTCCAATGTTAGAGTTCCCGCGGTGTGTAGCCCGCTCTGGAGTGGAAAATACACTCCACATTTTTTGCGATGCTTCTAAATTAGCGTATGGAGCAGTCGCTTATCTTCAATGTGATAAAGATATTTCTCTTGTCATGTCTAAAACTAAAGTGGCTCCAATTAAATTACGTACGTTACCTCAGTTGGAATTAACCGCCATTTATGTGGGTGTCAAATTAGCTGATTATTTACGGAGTAAATTGCCGGAGATAAATATTAGCGACACCATAATTTGGTCTGATAATGAGGTATCCTTGCAGTGGATCCGCAACGGAACCAGCAAGATTATATTCGTGCAAAATAGAGTCGCCGAGATTAACCAGATGCAAGAGAAATATGACAGTTTGGGTCAACATAAGTTAACTTTTAACCATATTCCCAGAGCGGAGAACCCAGCTGATTTCTTGTCTCGTGGGTTGACTTATGTAAAATTTGTGAAGACTTTATCGTGGTTTAAGGGACCCGGTTGGTTGGTGGATAAAATTAACTGGCCTGTTCAAAAGGCGCATATTGCTCCGGTGGAAATTACTCTGAACACGGCTCCAGTCCTCGGTCCCTCCTTAGCCATTGATATAAATAGATACTCATCCTTCCCAAAATTGCTTAATGTCACGAAGTTGGTGTTTAACTTCATAAACAAGATGAATATCCCGTATGATTTTCCTCATCCCCTGAAATACTGGGTACAGAGAGTACAAGGAGAAATCTATGGAGAGGAGATTAAATTGCTAAGGGATGGAAAACTTGGGAAGGGTTCAATAATAGAGAAATTGGGGCTATACTTGGAGGATGACGTAATCAAGTGCAGAGGTAGATTGCAAAATGCTGAAGTGGGTGAATATGCTAAACACCCTATCTTGCTGCCCAAGACTCATCATCTGACAACTTTAATTGTATTAAATGCCCATAAAAATGTGATGCATGGTGGAGTACAAGATACCTTAAATTGTATTAGGAAACTTTCTGGATTCCTCAGGGGCGACAGAGTGTGAAGAGGGTGATTAAGACATGTGTAGTGTGCCGCCGTGTGGATGCCAGAACCTATATGTACCCAGGACCTCCACCATTGCCCAAGGAACGAGTGCAGTTAATAAAGCCATTTGATGTAACCGGTGTAGATTACAGTGGCCCAATCATTTTAACGGGTACTGCAGATGGTGTTCCTTTAAAGGTGTATGTGTGTTTATTCACTTGTACCGCTACAAGGGCAGTACACTTAGAAGTGGCACAGGATTTGTCTGCAGAACAGTTCATACAGCTGTTTCGTAAATTTGCAGCTAGGAGATCCTGTCCGAGACTCATGATTTCAGATAATGCCACTAACTTTGTAGCGGGAGCGCAACATTTGAAGGAATTAAATGAGAGTAATGAAGTACAATCTCTGTTAAATCAGCGAGGGTGTGGCTGGAAGTTTATTGCTCCTAGGGCCCCTTGGCAAGGGGGATTGTATGAAAGACTGATAGGCACAGTGAAGAGGTGTCTGCGTAAAGTACTACACCGGAAACGAATTAACTTGGAGGAATTCCGGGCAGTATTAGTGGAGGCAGAGAATCGGATAAATAATCGTCCTCTCTCGTACATTATTGATACTCCCGACGCAGAAGTACTGACTCCTTCTCACTTGATATGTGGGCGGAAGCTAGAAGCTGCACTTATCTATCGAGATAATCCTGCGGAAGTTGATGAGGATTATAATAATGTGACCGTGTTAAGTGATAAATATAAGATGTTGAATAAAGTAATTAATCATTGGTCTACTGTGTGGCGCAAAGAGTATCTTCTCACATTACGTGAACACTTTTATGGTGCGTCAGAAGCGGCTAATCGACAGAATATTCAACCGGGTGACATTGTGTTAATTGATACTGAGCAACCTCGAACATTGTGGCCTCTGGGTAAGATAGTGACATTATACCCAGACGCTCAGGGTGTTGTCAGGGATGTCAAAGTGTTGTGTCGCGGCCAAGAGAGTTTACACACCATTAATAAGTTAATCCCCTTAGAATTAAAGGGAGTTCTATCAACTGGGAACGAAAATCTAAGGGAAAGTGACACAAGTGATGTTGAAGACGACACGGACCAGGGGATACCAGAAACAGGGAGTGTGCTTCGACCTACCCGGAAGACAGCTGTTCAGTCCAAGGAGGGCTGGAAGCGCCTGTTGAAAACTGACTCGATTTGATTCGTCTAACAACGAACTCTGCCCGGCCGCAGTGTGGAAAATATTGGTATTTTCCGAAAGTTGTAATTGATAAACTTTCCAATATGAATAGATATCATTGCTGTGTTGCTGTTGGCTTAACATTAACTGAAAAGAACCAACGAATTCACACGCATGCGCGAGATGCCTGGTGAAGTGGGCAGGGAGCCGGGTAGAGGGGAATAGGCAGAGAGTGAACAGCGAGCCTACCGAGCCGATATCCGGTGATGGGATGGCGAGCGGAATTTGTCGTAGACGTCCGCCAAATCGGATTTAATTACCTCCTTTCGTAATGTGGAGGAATATCCAGGGAAGCGGCGAATATAAAGTGGGACAATCGGTCCAGGAGGTCCAGTAATCGGACAATAATTGTGAAATAAGGTGCCGCTGGCGAGTGACGCGGTCATAGGCCTATTTTGAACTGAGTGAAATAACCATACGGCAGGATAAAGTCGTAACCCTGTTGCAGGGGAATTTCGTCTTAGAAGAGACTGAAATATATTCGATGAACTTTGGGAAATGGTGAATACGGTGAAACCGAGTTGTAAATAATCAGGGGTTGATTGTACCGGGTGAGGCTAGCTTGGGTACGCCATACCCCGACCGCCATATTGGACGCGGTTGAAATGAACTAACATATCGCAAGTTATCTACTCGAAATCCAAGTATCGAGACTGTGAATGTGTATAAACTAGTGGGGCATTAAGCCGGGATATACGTAATATGTAAAGTTATACGTATAAACAGTACAAAAGGTCGGATTAGTGAGAGGATCTGATTCGCTACCCCGACCAACCACATGTTAACTAACGCTCGGTCTCGTGGGCGTATAAGAGTGCACGGAAATTAACCTTCCTTGACTCGACGAGACAGCTAATACCATCGCGATCGAATCAGATCGCAGGAGGACGTCAACAACGGACGACTCCCTCATCTAAAGCTAAGTACTCTGCTGTCTACTTTGTTATTGGCCAATGATATTGTTACGCACAGTAGATGTACTTTAGCTAGGTCAACGATCTACGATACACCGCTATGATGCTGTTAATGTGTATTTTCCACTCCAGAGCGTGTTACACACCGCGGAAACTCCAACATTGGAACTCTCTCATAATCACCAATTAATTCTTCCCACCTGCTAACGAATTCCTCAGGTAGGGTTTCATCCCAAGCACACTTCTGCTTCCATGCCTCTTGTACCAACTTCCCTCCGATTGTAAGAGGCGCCACTAAGCCTAGTGGATCGAAACATTTTGAAACTTCAGCAAGCAGGGTTCTCTTCGTTAATTTCTTGGGCATACTATAATTATTAGGCTTTAACGATATCAAGTCTCTTTCAGTATCCCAAGTCAGTCCCAATACATTGCTGCACCCAGATACTTCATTGCCGGGATTATCTTTATTTATTCGGTCCTTTAACCTGGACGAATTACTGTTCCACTCCCTGAGCGGCATATTTGCACCTTGCATTATGTCATTAGCCCCTTCATATATCTTCATTAGCTCCTCTTCAGTTGACGTCACCCCCAGGAAATTGTCCACATAGAATTGTTTACTCATTATTTCACTCAGTGGACCACCTGTACGTTTAAGATGTGCATTTATCGTCGCCTGAAGTAAGAACGGACTAGAAGTAGCCCCGAATAAGACACTTCTGAATCTGAAGGTTTTCAGCGGACTAAGTGGATTGCTAGGATCCTCTGGCCACAGAAATCTTGTGTAATCCCGATCCGTTTCTTGCAATCCCACTCTCAGGAAAGCTTTACTTATATCTGCCATAAAGGCATAATTATTAACTCTGAAATTCAACAACACATCTCCCAATTTCTCCGTCAGCGACGGACCTGTCATTAAACAATCATTCAAACTAGGTACATTTTTATTACCCCTGGCACTACAATTAAACACGATCCTCAAAGGGGTGGTTATCGAATCCTTCTTCACTCCGTGATGAGGTAAGTAGTGGCCATGAATATTGGCTTGTTCAGGGGGTACCTCCTCTATGAACTGATTATTTAACTGTTCATTAATTATTGTATTATAAGCAGTCAACAATTCTGGGGTCTTACTCAATTCGTGGAGCTGGGCCTTTAACTGACCATACGCCATCCGGTAATAGTGGGTAGTTCCGGATGGTTTAGCTTCCATGGGAGTCGCACCCAGTATTGTCCAGACTCAAATTTAACATCCTTCAGGTATTGTTCCTGAGTGAAGTAATCATCTGGACTTTCTTCATTTACATTAATCCCCACTGTCCAGTTCCCACAATTTATGCACTGGTTTAACAGCATCCTCTATAGAAGATTGTTTACACTGGGGTTAACTTTCATGAGCAAGACACACCGTGACTGCATTTATGGCTTCCTCCAGTCATTCATTACTGCGAGGAAGCCTGCCATAAATTACATGGCTTTCACCAATGTTGAGAAGAGTGACACCACCTTTCTTCGTCATACCCTTCACGAAGGTGGCATAATAGTCACTGCCTATCAAAACACTTACTGGTCCCACCGAGTCATTGCTTACTACGGAGGGTGCCAGTTTCACATTAGTCTCTCTGTGCTTGCCACCCAAATTAACTCCATTAAGTTCAGCCATGGTTATAGGATCAATAACCGCTGAGGGTAAAATAATAGACCCTTTATTATTCATGGGCTTGCCAGCCACACTAACTCCATTAAGTTCAGCCATGGTTATAGGATCAATAACCGCTGAGGGTACAAATTAAATAGACCCTTTATTATTCATGGGCTTGCCAGCCACACTAACTCCATTAAGTTCAGCCATGGTTATAGGATCAATAACCACTGGGGGTACAAATTAAATAGACCCTTTATTATTCATGGCTTGCCAGCCACACTAACTCCATTAAGTTCACCCATGGTTATAGGATCAATAACCACTGAGGGTACAAATTAAATAGACCCTTTGTTATTCATGGGCTTGCCAGCCACACTAACTCCATTAAATTCAGCTATGGTTATAGGATCAATAACCGCTGAGGGTACAAATTAAATAGACCCTTTATTATTCATGGGCTTGCCAGCCACACTAACTCCATTAAATTCAGCTATGGTTATAGGATCAATAACCGCTGAGGGTACAAATTAAATAGACCCTTTATTATTCATGGGCTTGCCAGATACACTAACTCCATTAAGTTCAGTCATACTTGTAGAATCAATAACCACTGAGGGTACAAATTAAATAGACCCTTTATTATTCATGGGCTTGCCAGCCACACTAACTCCATTAAATTCAGTCATGGTTGTAGAATTAATAACCACTGACGTCACAAATTAAATAAATTGTTTATAAAGGTGATTCTCACACCTTACTCTTGCACAAATCGTAGCCACGCCTGTGCTAGCAATTAATTGGACTAATTACTGTCCACCACACAATTAATTAACTGTGTACTCTATACTCACTTCCTATGATCAGTCACTTATTTATTAATTAATTAATTCAATAATGATTAATTCACTAATCACATCCGGTTCAGGATGGATATTAAAAATTTTCCCACTTAGTACTTTGGGAGAAATTCAAATGACCCCACAGAGCAAAAGGAAAACACCGGGATTCATTGATTTAATGTAGTATTAACTCTCACATTTTGAAAGTGATGTTGACCCTGGGTTTAGTGACTTTGAGGTGAATGTGGAAAATTCAGGAAATATCAAAACCCGATAATAACCCATGGAACTATTACAACCTCAGGTTCAATCCTGTTATCCTGGGGAAAAAGGGACCCGGGGAAAAGAAACACAAAAAGAGCTTAAATTTTTATTTTTTTTACCGAGTTAGATTAAATCAGACTTTGTTTTTTCCCCTTCACCAATTATTACAAAAGGGCTTTACAATTATTTCACTATATACACAAAGAGTACAGTGGACCCCGGTTAACGAACACCCGGAAATCGTAAAACATGTGTATAATATTGTAAGGCGGGAAGATTTTGGGGGGGTCTAAAATAGACTAACCTTTTACGTGACATTATTTCTTAAGAAAGAAATTGTTGAATGGCACTTGAACAGGCTTGAATGAATTTTATTCAGCCAGGGTCCACTGAGAAAAGAGCCATGGCTTTGTGGCAACAGCACCCAAAAAGACAAAACCTTCCACAACCAGCTCTATGCAGGAATTAATGAAAAACCAAACAGGTATCCATGTCACCTTGTCATAAACTCGCATTTTAATTGTCCCAGTCTTGTTTTGATGAGGGGCCCCCATCCCAAACCCCTTAACAGGTCTTTTGGGAGGAGAGCCATTTTTTTAAATGCCCGAATAAAGATTACATACAGGGACCTCTTAACGAAACCTTAAATCTGAAATGAAGTAAAATTTTGTAAGTTCGGGGAAGGTTTTTTGGGGGTCTGAAATGACTAAACACGTAAATTTTTCCTTGGGAGAAAATTGTTGGTAAGGGCATTTGAGCAGATTTAGGGGAAGTTTTACTTAAACCGGGGTCCACGTCCCTTTGAGCAAACCCCCCCCCAAGGGGGGCCTTGGACAGGCTTCCACCTCAAAGGGGAACCATGGCACATTATAATGAGACCCCCTTTTCCCCCTCAACCATCCCGCTCATTGATAAAGCTAAATTTTTTTCTCGAGACATAAAGTCCGGTTTTAAACTTAAGAGGAGACAGCGGGACGGTAGGGGGGGGGGCGATCCAAGGGCCTGGGTCAGGGGCACCCCCCCAAAAAAAAAACCCACTGGGGGAAAAAAGGGGCGGGAAACCAAAGTCCCAACACATCCAACTAAATGCAATGATTTTTGGAAAAACACATCAGCTAGCATTATTTTTGCCAATTTATAATTTTCTTGTAGGTTGCAACCTAATACCCAACTCATGAGTCTGGTATTTTTGTTTTTGATGCATTGGATGAAAACCAGAGGGTTGTGGTCGTTGTAGATGGTGACCACCGGGGAGAGGACTGGCTCACGAGACATAAAATGCTCTAATGCCAGAAGTGAGCCAGGGTCTCCTTCTCTATAGTGGAGTAGGCCCTCTGGGTGTGGTTGGTATTTGGAAAAAAATATGCCACAGGCTGAAAACCCATCATCCCCAGAGTGAAGCACTGCCCCCACTCCAGACTCACAAGCACCTGCCTGAAAAAAGAAAGGTTTTGAAAAGTCTGGTGACAAAAGAATGGGTGCAGTAAAAGAATCTCTTTGCTTTTAAAAGCATCTTGACATTCTGGGGTCCAATTAAAGGGAACTTTTGTGACTGGTAAGTGAGGTTAGATGCAATAATATCTGCAAATTTTTTACAGAATCTTGTATAAAACCCTACCATCCCTAGAAAACGTTGAAGGGATTTCCTCACAGAGGACGGGATAATTTTTAATTTGCCAGAATTTTGCAAATTTAGGGGGCCCCTTTGCCACTACCTACTGCATGGCCCAAAAAATTAATAGTAGATTGGCCAAAGGATGACTTTGATAAATTAACATTTAAATGAAAACTCTGGGAAAGGGCTCAAAGAGAGCCTTAAGCCTAAACACATGTTGGTCCCAAGTGTCCGAAAAAAACTATATCACCTAGGTAAGCGGCCGTGCCTTCAAGTTCTTTAATAGCCTGGGTGGATAAGTCTCTGAATGATGCAGGAGAGTTTTTCATTCTGAAGGGGTCACTGGAATTACGAAGGCAGAGATTTCCTTCGCCTTATCTGTTAAAAATGATAGTAACCTTAAGGAGGTCCAATTTGGATACAAAAGTAGCCTTACCCACAAAGTCGATTACATCATCCAGATGTGGCAGAGGATAGGCATCTGCAATTGTGACCTCATTCACCTTATGGTAATCTGTGCACATCGGAACCCTATCAGCTTTGTTAACAAGGATGCACGGTGAAGCCCCGGACTAGATGACTCCTCCACTAACCCATGCTCTAACAGAAATTCTACCTCCTGTTGAAGTAGCCTCTGTTTTTCAGGATTAGCTCTGTAAGGGGAGAGTTTAATAGGTTTAGAGTTTCCCAACATCTACATCATGATATCCTAATGTAGCATTTTTTCGGCAATCCAAAAAAAAATCAGGATAAGACTGTAGAGTGCAGTTAAATTAGTTACTTGAGACCTTTGGGCAAACCTAACATTAAAGGTTTAGGGGCCTTGAGGAGGACCGAATTTGGAAGCTTTACATTAATCTCAGAGTGCAAAGAGTCAGGGGTCATCGAGGCAGAGGACAGAGTCATTACTGGGACTTTATCTGGTGTGTTAAAGGCTTTAATTTGATTAATGTGGTAAGTTTTGCTTTTTAGGTCTTGTCAATGGGAGATTCCCCAAAATTTTCATCAGATAATTTACTTATGAATTGCATTGGTCCTGTAAATTAGCTTTCAAGGTGTGGCCAGGTATAGGCTCCCGTACCAACACCTTATCTCCTAGATGGAAGGAGCGAAATTTTGAGTTTCTGTCATACCTCTGTTTCATCGTATTCTTGGCTGCCTTCAAGTTAGCCTTAGCCAACTGACGTGCTACCTGCAACCTTGAAGAAGGGTTGTGGGGTTGTGGAGGCATCTTCCCATCCATCCTTTTTTGAGCACACGTAGAGGACCTCATACATTGTGCCCAAATATCAGCTCAAAAGGACTGTACCCTGTAGACTCTTGCACCGTTTCTCCCATTGGGAATAACAACAGAGGTAGGAAAATGCATGCAAAATGTTCTCATCATTGTTTTAACTTCTGATGGAATCTTTCAAGGCGCCTTGGGACTGAGGATTATAGGCAGTGGATAGGTATGAACTATTCCAGCCTAGTTAATGCTTCCTAAATGCTTTGGCAGTAGTTAGTACCTTGATCACTTTGAATAGTTTTAGGAATTCCAAAGAAAGAGATAAACTTAGTTAAAGCTTTAAGGATTGCTTTAGTGTTAATACTGGCATGGGAACTGCCTCTGGATATCTAGTTACTCTATCCATGATTGTGAATAAGTATTGATTTCCAGACTTAGCTTTAGGTAGTGGACCTACAAATCTATTATTAATTCTGAAAAGGGTCTTTATACAGGAATGGGATGGAGAGGTGCAGGTTTAATGGGGTATCCAGGTTTCCTACCTGCTGACATTCTGGACAACAGTGAATATGATTCTTTACATCTTGCCTTAACTTTGGCCAAAAGAATTCTTTTGTTATTCGGTATTGAGTTTTGGTAATACCCAAATGGCCTCCTAAGAAGAGTTATGGGCTATTTTTAGTATCTGAGACCTAAACTTTCTGGGAACCACTAATTTATCTGTTTGCGTTTTCCTCCTACCTCCTTACCAGTTTCAGTGCAGACTAATAATTATTTTTAAGAGATATTTGACCGAGTGACACGAAGTGGATTTACCCATAGCTGCCTCAAAAGCATAGTTTAGTGAGACGTCTTCCGTTGTTCCTCCCGAAAGGACAGTCCCTAGGCATGGAAACAGAGACATCTGGCAACCCTGGAATAGGAAGGCTTGATCTGGGGCTGTTCACTAAATTTACGAGGCTCTGGCCAGTTTTCCTCGCAAAACAAATTGGTTAGTCCGAGATCAGAGTCGTCCAAGGACGAGTTAACAGTCTCATCAGACATCACTTTGGATTGTGCCCAAGTTATGGCCAACATCGGGAAGAATTAATCATTATGGGTTCTATACATTTAGTAGACTCAATGTTATTACCCAGTAATAGCATTGCATCCTTAAAAGGAAATCCTCTGAGACACCAACAGTCAAATACCAGTGTAGTATTTACTCTGCACATAGATTTGATGTAAAGGGACAGAAAACACTGCTCCTCCAAAAGCTTCTAACAGAACTGAGGACTGCAAAGAGGTTTGTTCAGAAAGGGAAGTACTCCTCTCTTATAAGTGAGCAATATGCTCCAGTATCCTAAAGGTTCTAACTTCTATTTTCTCCGAATGTTCCTGAAGGGATATCTGAGAAGTGCTATAATAGGGGCCATCCCTTCTCTACCTCTTCCTGGGACATGTCATTAGGGATATTAGAAATTTTCCCAAATGGTTGGGGTTTACTTGGATAATTGGGTCTGATGTGACCAGGCTTGCCACAGTTGTAACACACCATCTCTGCTTTAACTTTGGCACCTGTTGATTTTGTGGCTTACGCCACTCTGGATACTGCCACTTCGAATCACCATGCTGAGTAGTTTGATGTCTCTCACCCGGTTGACCAGGAGTGAAGTAACGCTGCTCACCAGGTGATTTAGTTGACTGCTGACGAGATTCACCTTCATCTTGACCTTTATTTCTCCACTCAGGAACTTTTCTTTGACTATCTCTGCTCATACCAGGCCGTTGAGGAAAGAGATAAGACCGCTCGGACAAGGAGCGGGTTTGTTTCAAAAGTATCAGCCAACCTGGCTGCTTCCAATGCCTTAGGCAAGGAATGATCTTGCAGAAAGACTCGAACCTCTGGACTAACAGACTCCAGCAGGTTGTCCACCAAGATGAGCTGCTTCAAATTTTCAAAATCAACGACTCCACTTGCCTTGTACCACTTTGTAAAAGCCCTGGTCTGCTGTTTCACAAAGTGAACGTAAGACTGACCCAACTGCCTTCTGCCGAGTTTGAATTCTTTCCTATACGTACTTGGCAGGAATACATTGATAAGCCCCAAGAACAGTGGTTTTTACAATGCGATAGTTATCAAAGTCATCATTTCCCAGGATGGAAGTAAATTCTTGTGCCTTACCAAACAACACAGTATGCACCAGTGACGCCCAATGAACCTCAGGCCACCCTAAAGCTCGAGCCTTGTTTTCAAATGCTTCGAAAACTGTTCAGGCTCTGCCTCAACAAAACGAGGAACAAACTGTACTGCCCTTTACAAATTGAAGTTATCTACAATCTGATGGAATTGCCTCCTCCTCCTTCTCTCTATCAAATTCCTCCTTAGCAAATGCACGCTGTTCTCTAGTTTGTTCAAGAGTGAGTCTGGCTAGTTCAATGCCAATGAACCAGATTCGCCTGTTGATAACCCCGCACCTGGGACTTCACGAAACTGTTGGTTTTGCTCAGGAGTTTCATCTCTCCCATTACTTTGTAGAAACCTTAATGGTGACCTATGTCTAACAGCTCCTGTAGAGGGAGAAACACAAGTCTGATTTTCCATAGTTTCAGCTTGTAGTTTACACCTTATAATATCACGCAGCTGCGCAGCAGTAAGGGTATGCTGGTATTCAACACCAATAGAACGAGCGATATGCCAACAATGCTGTAGAGAGAGTTTGGGCAACTTTAGTAGAGTTAACTCAGACACTAACCGTCTGACTCGAATAGGTGGCATTAACCCCAACTCAACACGCTGTAGCACTATGCACGGTACGACTTGCAGTATACTCATATGATAGCAGAGCTGACACGCAATAGCAAAGCCAATATGCACACACACAATAGCAAGGCTGACACGCTATAGCAAATCAAATTGCAAATACTCACAATAGCAGGCTGACCATAGCGAAGGTAATGCAAAGATGACACAAAATTCGTAAGCAATGCCAGATAGCAAGCTATCTAGATACAAGACTAGCTCCTGCTCGAACTTCAACTCTAGGCTCAACTCCAAATTCAGCTCCGGGACAGGCTACCCATATTACAACCTCAGGTTCAATGGTCTGTTATCCTGAGTGTAAAGGGAGCTTGGAGCAAAGAAACACAGTAGAAGATACTTAGAATTTGTATTTCCTTCACCAAGCAGTTAGATTAATATCAGACTTTTGTCTTTTCCTTCACCAATTATTACAAAAGGGCTTTACAATTATTTACACTATATACAGAAAGAGTAGTATTAGTGCACGCCACGGTTGTCTAGGCTAAACTCCAGCCAAAAGACAGACAACCTTCCACAACCAGCTCTATGCAGGAATTCCAATGACAAACTGCGAGTGGTATCCACGTCACCTTGTCATTGTTAAACTCGCATTTTAATTGGCTGAACCGAGTCGTTGATTTGATGATGGGGCCCCATCGCCAAACCCTTAACGATGGTTCGCTGGTTGGAAGGGAGCCTATGTGGGTGTGTTTAACATGCTCCGAATAAAGATTACATACTCTTTGCATGCAACAGCAACATTTATGCAACACCCTTACAGAATGTCTTATAACCTATGCCCTAAGTAAAGAGAAACAATTCTGGGACGAATACGTGTTTGGCTGGCTGGCTGGCTGGCTGGCTCTATCACTGTCTCTCTGTCTGTATCTATGTCTGTCTCTGTCTATCTCTCTCCATCTGACTCTGTTTATCTGTCTCACACGTACACAAATACAATTATATATAGTGTAAATTACCTAGGACAACCTAAAAAATCCAGACAAAGTACTATACAGTGGACCCCCGGTTAACGTTCTTAATCCATTCCAGGAGCTAGAGCTTTAACCGAAAAACGTTATCTGAAACCATATTTCCCATAAGAAATAATGTAAATACAATTAATCCGTTACAGACATCCAAAAAATATTCACAAAAAAATTATTTTTTTAAAGAATAACTATAGTTTTACATACAGAAAACACACACAAATACTACATACAATTTAAAATTTATAAATAAATTATAAAATAAACATTTAAAATAACATTTACTTACCTTTATTGAAGAGACTTGCTGGCATCTTTAAGACTGGGAGGAGGAGTGAGGGAGTGCTTAGTTTTGGAAGGGGAATCTCCTCCAAAAGGACTTCAGGTAACAAGTCCCTCTCTGGGGTTACTTCCTTCTTGGTCTTTTAATGCCACTAGGACCAGCTTGAGAGTCACTAGAACTCTTCTTAGAAAAAAAACTGTCCAGAGTCTTCTGTTTCTGGCGACTCTTCAACATTTTTCTGAAGTGGGGCAAGATTCTGTCACTGAACATGTTGCAGATGTGGTTTGCTTCAGCTTGCTCAGGGTGGTGTTTTTCAACAAATGTCTGCACATCAGCCCATTTGAAAAAAATTTCCTTAATCTCTGAAGAAGTTACTACCTCAACCTGTCCAGCCTCCTCCTTTGAATCAATTTCCTTAAATTTTGTCTGCTGCTGTTGCTGATGAAGCTCTCTCAGCTCTTCAGTGGTTAGGTCTACCCTGTGCTCCTCCACCAACTCTTCCACATCCTCACCACTCACCTCCAACCCCAGGCTGTTCCCCAATGCCACTATAGAGTCCACAACAGGCACAAGGTCGTCAGGGCCAGCCTCAAATCCTTCAAAATCCCTCTTTTCAACACAATCTGGCCACAGTGGTCTCCAAGCAGAGTTCAAAGTCCTGGAAGTCACTCCCTCCCAAGCATTACCTATAAGGCCTATGCAATGCACGATATTGAAGTGATCTTTCCAGAACTCTCTTAGGGTTAATGCAGAGGCTGAAGTTACATCAAAGCACCTTTGAAACAATGCTTTGGTGTACAGTTTCTTGAAGTTGGAAATGACCTGCTGGTCCATGGGCTGGATAAGAGGAGTGGTGTTAGGAGGCAAGAACTTCACTGTGATGAAACTAAACTTATCAGACAAAAAGTCATCCAAGTTGTGAGGATGAGGAGGAGCATTGTCCAGTAGCAGGAGGCACTTGAGTGGCAATTTCTTTTCCAGGAGGTATTTCTTCACACTAGGGCCAAACACTGCAGTCAACCATTCCACAAAATAGTCCTTAGTGACCCATGCATTACTGTTAGCCTTCCAATGCACACACAAATTATTCCTGTTAACATTGTGTTTCTTGAAGGCTCTGGGATTTTCTGAGTGATACACCAGTAAAGGCTTCACTTTAAAATCACCACTGGCATTGGCACACATCATAAGAGTTAGCCTGTCTTTCATAGGCTTGTGTCCTGGCTGTGCCTTTTCCTCCTTAGTAATGAAGGTCCTCTTTGGCATTTTCTTCCAAAAGAGGCCTGTTTCATCACAATTAAACACTTATTGGGGGAGGAATTGTTCATTGTCTATGAACCCCTGGAATTCCTGCACAAATTTTCAGCTGCTCGTTTGTCTGAGCTGGCTGCCTCACCATGCCTCACAACACAGTGTATGCCACTACGTTTCTTAAACCTCTCAAACCAGCCTCTGCTGGCTTTAAAATCACTCGCCTCACCACTGGTTCCAGGCATTGTCTTGACAAGATCTGCGTGCAACTGCCTTGCCTTTTCACAAATTATCGCCGTGGAAATACTATCACCCGCTATCTGTTTTTCATTGATCCATAACAGTAATAACTTCTCAACTTCATCCACTGTTTTCGATCTTTGTTTCGTAAATAAATCAACCCCTTTTGCAACGTTAGCTTCCTTGATTTCTTTTCTCTTTGCCAGGATAGTGGTGATAGTAGATTGTCTTTTTCCATACATCCTGGCAAGCTCACCCACACGTACGCCACTCTCATATTTTTCAACAATCTCCTTCTTCAGTTCGATGGTGTTCCTCACTCTCTTTACCACAGGGGTGCCACTAGGAAGCTTCTTTGGACCCATGGTGACTTATTTCACAGTGACAGTCACTAAATCACCAAAAAAGACACCAAATGTATTGTGAATGCTTGAAAGAGCGCGCTGGGTATTGTTCACTCAAGTGTAAAAAAAACGCTGGACTGGCGTCCTGGGAGGAGGTGTGCAAGCGCAGAGCGGGCAGACAGGTCCGGTACGTAACGCTAGCTGAGTAAATAACGCTAGCCGAAAAAAATATTGAACGTAAAAAGCAACCTTTAGCCGAAAAAAACGTTATCTGGAATGAACGTTAGCCGGGGGTCCACTGTACTCTGCTTGTAGATATAATGTGTAAACATGACTGGCAAATACTTATTTACACTTGCTCAGGAACCAGACGTGATGAGGCAGTCATTTGTAATACCTGTTGGTTCAGGAGTGGCTCTCTCTGAGACGGGAGAGCTAGACACTAGACGGACAGACATTGACAGAGAGCTTGAGAGCTTTATAGATAGACAGACAGACAAGAGAGCTTGACAGATAGACTGAGAGCTTGACAGATATACAGAGAGCTTGACAGACAGAGTTTGACAGACAGATAGACAGACAGATATGTTTGTGTAACAGTGAAAACAGAGGGGGATGCTCACCAAATGTCACCCCTTATCTTATAACTGCACCATCATGTACGCTCATCAAATGTCACCACTTATCACTGTCAGCAGTTTACTGACTTGTCTTACATCATGCTTCATGGGAACTTATTATTCTTATTCCTATTATTATTATTATTTTTATATACTCCCACGTATCCAAAACATTGCTGCGACCTATAAATACTTTGTATTATATATTCTTAGACAATAGTAAATGACCAAGGCAGGTGTATATGTCCACTTCTCAGGTTGTTTGTGACAATTTGAGTACAATTTCAGTACCTAATATTAGTGTTAGAACGACGAACTACTATAAATTTTAATTATCAGAACATACAAAATATATAAAATAATATAAATGGAGAGTTAGAGGTATCGGGAAAATGGAGGGAATATTTTGAGGAGTTGTTAAATGTTGATGAATACAGGGAAGCTGTGATTTCGTGTATAGGGCAAGGAGGAATAACATCTTGTAGGAATGTGGAAGAGCCAATTGTGAGTGTGGGGAGAGTTCGTGAGGCAGTGGGTAGAATGAAAGTGGGTAAGGCAGCTGGGATTGATGGGATAAAGATAGAAATGTTAAAAGCACGTGGGGATATAGTTTTGGAGTGGTTGGTACTATTATTTAATAAATGTATGGAAGAGGGTAAGGTACCTAGGGATTGGCAGAGAGCGTGTATTGTTCCTTTGTATAAAGGCAAAGGGGACAAAAGAGAGTGCAAAAATTATAGGGGAATAAGTCTGTTGAGTGTACCTGGTAAAGTGTATGGTAGAGTTATTATTGAAAGAATTAAGAGTAAGACAGAAAGCAGGATAGCAGATGAACAAGGGGGCTTTAGGAAAGGTAGGGTGTGTGTAGACCAAGTGTTTACAGTAAAACATATAAGTGAACAGTATTTGGATAAGGGTAAAGAGGTTTTTGTGGCATTTATGGATTTGGAAAAGGCATATGATAGGGTGGATAGGGGGGCAATGTGGCAGATGTTGCAGGTGTATGGAATAGGAGGTAGGTTACTGAAAGCAGTGAAGAGTTTTTATGAGGATAGTGAGGCTCAGGTTAGAGTGTGATGTCACTGTGGTTGTTCAATATATTTATAGATGGGGTTGTAAGAAAATTGAATGTGAGGGTCTTGGCAAGAGGTGTGGGATTAAAAGATAAAGAATCAAATACAAAGTGGGAGTTGTCACAGTTGCTTTTTGCTGATGACACTGTGCTTTTGGGAGATTCTGAAGAGAAGTTGCAGAGGTTGGTGGATGAATTTGGTAGGGTGTGTAAAAGACAGTGATGGAGTGAATGATGAAAGTTTTTCTTTTTCGGACCACCCTGCCTTGGTGGGAATCGGCCGATGTGTTAATAAAAAAATAAAATAATATAAAAAAGAGAAAAAAAGATGTATCGGCAAAACTCTGCAAGCAGCAGGACTCGTTGTTGCCGTGAGGTGAGCATCTATTGGCAACTTCTCGGCCTCATATCTCAGTAAGTACTGACCCTAAATTTTTTTTTTATCCTATAACACTTAGAAAAATGTGCTCTTTATTTCTATAAAAAAATATTTTTTTTTTTCAAAATATTCGAGGCATTGGGGTAGTGAATGTATATATACTTTTGGACCATTTACGGGTTTATAATATAAATTTTATTTACCACATTTTATGGCGAACAAGACTATTTACCTCTGTTGTTCTTACATTATCACTTACTATTTCAAATTATTAACTTTATTTAGGTACAGGTACACATAAATACAGTTACACAGATCATCATACATAGTAAAAGATGTGCAAATTTCCTACGAGAACCCAGAAAATTCACACAAAATGACTTATTTGAATTGGGGTTCTTGACTTCCATTTGGGTCCTTTATTTCAACTGATAGTCTTTGTGTACTGAATGTTTCTTCAGTTTTCTTGTGCTTGGCAGTATTTTTGTCATTGACTGTCACTTAACCCTTTGACTGTTTCGGTCGTATATATACGTCTTACGAGCCACTGTTTCGGACGTATCTATACGCCTAAATTCTAGCGGCCTCAAATCAAACAGGAGAAAGCTGGTAGGCCTACATGTGAGAGAATGGGTCTGTGTGGTCAGTGTGCGCAGTATAAAAAAAATCGGGCAGCCAGTGGTGCATTGTGGGAACGCCATTTCAGTAGTCCTTGTTCAGCATGCCTAGCGGTAAGAATTATCTGACTCCCCGGTGCATCTGGGACTGTTTTCTTCCTCATTGATAGCTCTAACACAGATGGAAGTGTCTCTGAAGATGAATTTCATGGTTTTGAGGAGTTTGTGACCGAAAGCAAAGCCCAGGATACCAGAAGGAAGGAAGGAAAAAAGAAAGTAAGGAAGGAAGAGATGAGAGGAAGGAAGGAAGGAAGGAAGGAAAGAAGTGATGAAAGGAAGTAAAGAAGGAAGGAGGAAAGGAAGGAAGGAAAGAAAGAAAGGAAGTAGAGATGAGAGGAAGGAAAGAACAAAAGAAGAAAGAAAGAAAGGAGATGAGATGAAGTCCACACACTTCAAGTGGTAAGGGAAGGTGATGGAAAGTGTCCAGTCATTATATGTGTATATATATTATAGAACAATATAAATAGGTTGGTAGGTAAGTAATAGGTAGGCAAGTAAGTAGGAAGGCAAGTAGGGTAGGAGGCAAGTAGGTAGGTAAGCAAGTAGGTAAGCAAGTAGGTAAGCAAGTAGGTACGTAAGTAGGTACGTAAGTAGGTACATAATTAGGTAAGTAAGTAGGTAGGAAGGACTGTGGGGAAGAGGAGCATGGGACCCCATGAGTGTTGACAGGCAGAGGGTGGTGAGTGATGGTATAATACAGTGGTCCCTCGGTTTTCGTGTATCTCTGTTTTCGTGTATTTCAGTTTTCGTTTAGTTTTTTCGTGGAAAATTGCCCTCTGTTTTCGTGTGTTCCCTCCGTTTTCGTGCTTGGTCGGGAACCCTGTCCAGTGCCCAGCGCACATGCAAGCCCGCCTCCCACGCACATTCTCAGGCAGTGTAGCATTGTTTCTGGTTGAGTGAACATTATCCTGCGAGTTCATACAAAACATTTCTTAACAATCCATTGTTTTTGGCCCTTGATTATTGTGTGTGACTGCTAAATATGCCACCACGGGCCCAAAGATAGCTCCTAGTGTCAGTCCTTTGGTAAAGAAAGTGAGGAACACCATAGAATTAAAGAAAGAAATCGTAGCAAAGTGGTGAGAGGCAGTGGTGATGAGAGGCAGTGATGATGGGAGGCAGTGGTGGTGAGGCAGTGGTGATGGGAGGCAGTGGTGGTGAGAGGCAGGGGTGATGGGAGGCAGTGGTGGTGAGAGGCAGTGGTGATGAGAAGCAGTGGTGAGAGGCAGTGGTGATGAGAGGCAATGGTGGTGAGAGGCAGTGGTGATGAGAGGCAATGGTGGTGAGAGGCAGTGGTGGTGAGAGGCAGTGGTGATGAGAGGCAGTGGTGGTGAGAGGCAGTGGTGATGGGAGGCAGTGGTGGTGAGAGGCAGTGGTGATGAGAGGCAGTGGTGATGAGAGGCAATGGTGGTGAGAGGCAGTGGTGATGAGAGGCAATGGTGGTGAGAGGCAGTGGTGGTGAGAGGCAGTGGTGATGAGAGGCAGTGGTGGTGAGAGGCAGTGGTGATGGGAGGCAGGGGGGTGAGGGAGTGGTGAGGCAGTGGTGGAGAGGCAGTGTGAGAGGCAGTGGTGTGAGAGGCAGGTGGTGAGAGGCAGTGGTGATGAGATGGTGGAGAGCATGGTGGTGAGAGGCAGTGGTGGTGAGAGGCAGGTGGTGAGGCAGTGGTGGTGAGAGGCAGTGGTGCTTGTTTGTTGGTTGAGGCAGTGTTAGAGGCAGTGGTGATGAAAGGCAGTGGTGGTAAGAGGCAGTCTTAATGTAGAGTGAGAGGTGAGTAAACAAGATTAAATGAATAAACAAGAGAGAATGAGAGTGTAGAAGTTTCGGTACTTTTGTCAACAAACCAGTTGTTGTTGTTGTTGTTGCTGCTGCTGTTGTTGTTACCAGCCAGCCTGGACAGGAATGATTTCTGTTCACACCTTGAAGTGACTGGAAAGAAGCGGTGGTAGAAGCGGTGATGAGAGGCAGTGGTGGTGAGAGGCAGTGGTGGTGAGAGGCAGTGGTGATGAGAGGCAGTGGTGGTGAGAGGCAGTGGTGGTGAGAGGCAGTGGTGGTGAGAGGCAGTGGTGGTGAGAGGCAGTGGTGGTGAGAGGCAGTGGTGGTGAGAGGCAGTGGTGAGAGGCAGTGGTGTGAGAGGCAGTGGTGGATGAGAGGCAGTGGTGGTGAGAGGCAGTGGTGGATGAGAGGCAGTGGTGGTGAGAGGCAGTGGTGGTGAGAGGCAGGGGGTAGAGCAGTGCATTTAATGAGCAGGTGAGTAAACAAGATTAAATGAATAAACGAGAGAGAATGAGAGTGTAGAAGTTTCGGTAGTTTTGTCAACAAACCAGTTGTTGTTGTTGCTGCTGCTGTTGTTGTTACCAGCCAGCCTGGACAGGAATGATTTCTGTTCACACCTTGAAGTGACTGGAAATAAGTGATCTAATGCAGTTAGCATTACAAACTCCGTTTTCTCTTATACTAATGTGTCTGAAGGATGAAAGAATAGGAAGATGTTTTCATAGCTGGACCGAGTATGCCCGCCACCACATTCGTAATGAGACATATTTTATTCATTCTAGAGTGTATATCACATTTTTATGTTATTTATATTGTTTATTATGTCATATTAGATGAATTGTGATAGATAAATAAGCCGTAGAGCTGATATTAGTGTCAAATTGAAGCATTTTGTCCTGCCTCCCAACAATAACTCGCCTCCTCTCTCCTCTCCATCTTCCATACACCAACAAGAGTCGCCAATAAAAGTAAGTGTGATGTTAAATGTTCATTTATACATGTTATTAGTGCTTTATATTTATTTGTTATTCTTTTCTGTATGTAAATCTATATTTAATCTCTAAAAAATTATTTTTTGTTAATACTCCTGGGTGTCTGAAACGGATTAATTGAATTTCCATTATTTCTTATGGGGAAAATGGCTTCAGTTTTCGTGTGTTTCAGTTTTAGTGCCTCCCTCTGGAACGGATTAAACACGAAAACCGAGGGACCACTGTATGTCATTTTGACAGCAGCTGCACCCTGACTCAGCATATTTACAAGTCCACACACTCACAACAACCAGCTTCCTGAAGCCTAATATCAGTTCTATGAAGTGTCCAGTGACTATATATGCGTATATATAGAAACCAGAAGGAAGGTTGGAAGGAAGGAAGGTAGGTAGGAAGGAATGACGACCCAGAAACAACAACCAGCTTCCAGAAGCTAATAGCAATTCTATGAAGTGTCCAGTGATTATAAATGCATATATATAGAAATCAGAAGGAAGGAAGGAAGAAAGGAAGGATGAGATGAAAGGAAGGAAGGAATGTAGGAAGAAAGGTTAGAAGGAATGTAGAAAGGAAGGAAGGTCGGAATGATGACCCAGACACAACAACCAGCTTCCAGAAGCTTATAGCAGTTCTAGGCACGTGTCCAGTGACTGTGTGTGTATTTATAGAAACCAGAAGGAAGAAAGGAAGGACGAGATGAAAGGTAGTAAGGAAGGAAGGAAGGTAGGTAGGTAGGTAGGTAGGTAGGTAGGTAGGTAGGTAGGTAGGTATTTAGGAAGGAAGGAAGGAAGGAAGGAAGGAAGGAAGGAAGGTAGGAAGGAATGTAGGAAGGAAGGAAGGAATGTAGGAAGGAAGGAATGATGACCCAGACGACCATCAACCTAGGATAACTACCTAACACAACTGCCTGCTACTATTTTGAAGAAAACTGCTCAGAAGAGATGTTTTGTCTGTGCATATACAAAAAAACACCCACAAAAATGCAGACACATTCGTTTTATGTGTGAGGAATGTAAAACACCACTGTGCATGTTTCAAAGAGTTCCACAAGCTGCAGAACGTTTATGAACATGTCCAGTGACTGTACATTTGTATATATATTATACAACAATAGTAATAAAGATTTTTTTGTATTGTTCATTTGTGTAAACAAGTTTTGTAAACAATATAAAGACACTAATGTTTATGCTATTATTGTGTTGCATACAACGAATGTATATATATACATTGCACCTTATCTTGGCCTCACAGGCCACATAAGTTACGCAAAAAAAGAAAATAGTGAAAAAACAAGAAATCTATGAATGGAAGTAAACAAATGTTTACTGAGTGAGCGGCAGTCGCCGATGTTGCCATACGTGGCTCATTTTCTGCCAAATTTACACCTCCATATCTCGGTAAATATTGATGGCAAAAATCTGTTTTAGGATAAAAACAATCAGAAAAATAATCTTAACATTTTGATAAGAAAAAATAATTTTTTTTTTCGAATATTTTGCGACAACAGAATGGCACTCAGGATTGAGGGTTGCGACAGTCAAGGGGTTAATAAAGCTGCAGTTGAACATTTGGAGGACATATCACTAATATGAGTCATACAATACATAAACTGGACCTGACTGGCAATGTTCTCTTCTAGTGTCTCATGCCTGCAAGTGGCTATGATGCCTGCAAGTGGCTATGATTTATGATGGATTTTTCATGCTTTTTAACCCTTTGACTGTCGGAGGCCCCTTTCTCAAACTGTCATTCTATGTCGCAAAATTTAGAAAAAAAAAAATTATTTTTTCTTATGAAATGATAGAGAATCTTTTGCCGATGGTAATGACACCAAAAGTACGAAATTTCATGAAAAATTTACAGAATTACGCTCTCGCAAAGTTAGGGATGTCAGCGATATATACATATATATGCATCAGCGATTTCGCCGACTTTGAGCCCTATTTTCGACCAATTCCATTGTTACAGTCAACCAAACTCATAGTTATTTCTTTAGAACTCCATTTCTTCTATTGATTGAGTAGAAGAAACCACCAATTTACCGATTTCAAATATCCAATAAAGTGGTCAGAAATTGGCAATTTCGCCAATTTCATACAAAATAAAAAAGATGTCAATTTCAAAATAGGGTCCAGAATAAACAATGCAGACATTCCTGGCACTAAAATAAGGTGTTATCTGTTTATTAGTCACGTCTTTAGGCCCCTCTTATATTACTTTTGCTTTCTATTTTGATTTTTTAGTCACTCAAAAAATAGAAGATTTATTGTTATGCAGACTATTGCATTATTGTAAAAATGGTATAAATAATATCTGTGCA
Organism: Cherax destructor; assembly: GCA_009830355.1. Taxonomy (NCBI): domain Eukaryota; kingdom Metazoa; phylum Arthropoda; class Malacostraca; order Decapoda; family Parastacidae; genus Cherax; species Cherax destructor. The sequence goes on from WNWK01007836.1 coordinate 49,614, forward strand.
CTTGTGAAAGAATATTAGACTCACCAGTTGATGAGTATTGGATGTGTGGTGTGTTTTGTTTACTCTTGAACATTGGCAAAAATTGAACATTTCAGCTACTTTGAGATTAATTTCAAGATCGTTTTCTACATAAAACTAATCAAAATCATCTCTATTCCAGTAATATGTTTTCCATTCTATTAAATGAGACCACAAAAAAGAGAATACAACCATAAATACTATACGAAAATACACCTCAAAATCGGCGTTTTATTCCAAAAAAATGGTAAGAGTTTTTTTTTCTCATGCACTGTGTGCTGCAAGATTTTTTTTATACCATGCACACTGACCACACAGACCCATTCACTCATATGTGGGCCTACCAGCTTTCTCCCATTTGATTTGAACATAATAATAATAATAATAATAATAATAATAATAATTTTTATTTGGACATAATACAAAGAATTACATTTGGTTATTGGGATTACATGAGGTGTACATGCCAAAAGCCCCTAGTATGCAGGGCATTTTGGGCAGACTTAAAATTAACTTAAAACTAAATTGTAAGAATTATTGTAGATAGTATACAATGAGTAAAGGTGAGTATTTAAGCTATGAAATTTGAACATAGTTTTGTACTTTTGTCTTCATTATAAAATTAATTTAATCAGATTAAACAAATTAAAGCAATAATAATAATAAAATAATAAAAAGTTATGGTTGATAATTTATAAAATAAGTAAAGTTGCATATCTAAGTTTTAAAGTTTGAATATAAGTTGAACATATCAATTAATTGTAGCAATTTATTGCAGCAATGCAACTAATTGAGTGAGATAACAATTTAAAACAATTAATTGCATTGCAGTTAGTTTACGTGGTCATTATAATGTAAGTATTGTGGGAATAATTAGCTAAGTATTATTCATAACAGGTTTTACATTCATTCATTCGTTCATTCATACAATACATTGACTTTAAAGTCAGGTTTTACATTAAGTGATTATTCTACTTTGCTGGGAATGGTTGATATGGAGCAATTAGCTTTGGGTGAGAAGGTGGTTTTTTAGCATCGCTTTGAATTGGGGTACAGGTAGGGTTTCTTTGGCAATGACAGGTAATGAATTCCAAATTTTCGTGCCTTTTATGTGCATTGAGTTTTTACATAGTGTTAGGTGGACACGGGGATCATCGAGGAGTGATCTGTGTCTAGTGTTATGGTCATGTGTCCTGTTAAAATTAGTAAGGAGAAGTTTGAGTGGTGGGTTAATATCTGCATAGAGTGTTCTATGTATGTAATAGGCACAGTAAAAAGTATGGATGTCTTGTATGGTGAGTAAGTTTAGGTTTTTGAATATTGGTATAGTATGTTGCCTGGAGTGGGAATTTGTTATCATTCTAACTGCTGCCTTTTGTTGTGTTATTAGTGGTCTGAGATGAGTTATTGATGTAGAGCCCCATGAGCAAATTCCATAGGTGAGGTAGGGGTAAATGAGTGAGTGATATAGGGTAAGGAGAGCTGGTTGTGGAACATAGTACCGTATCTTGGATAGTATTCCCACGGTCTTTGAGACTTTCTTGGAGATTTGTTGTATGTGTGTCTGAAATTTGAGGCCACTGTCAAGATGTATTCCTAAGAATTTTCCCTCTGAGTAGTTGAGATGCATTTGGTAGGTCGTTAATGTAAATGAGAAAGAGTAGTGGGCCAAGAACACTTCCCTGTGGGACACCTACGGTAATAGTTTGCGCGGTGGAGCTAGCTCCATTTGTGTACACATATTGGTTTCTGTTGCTAAGGTATGATTTTAGGTAGATTAAGGAGTGTCCTCTTATACCATAGTGCGATAATTTTAAGTGTAACAGATCATGGTCAACTGTATCAAAAGCTTTACGTAAATCAATGAAGATTCCCACTGGGATTTCTTTTTTCTCAAGGGCGGTGTAAATTATATCTAACATGTGTATAATGGCATCATTTGTATTTTTATTAGGCCTGAATCCAAATTGACAGTGGTTGAGTACATTGTTGGAGGTGAGGTAGGAATATATTTGTCTATGAATTAATTTTTCAAAGATTTTGGAGAGAAGGGGTAAGTTAGATATCAGCCTGTAGTTATTCAGGTCTGCTTGATCTCCTCCCTTATGTATTGGGGTGACCCTCGCTATTTTGAGTATTGATGGGAAGGTAGAGGATTCAATGGATTTGTTGAAAAGTGTTGCAATAATTGGTGAGAGAACTTGAGAGGCTTTTTTGTATATATAAGGTGGTAAGTTATTTAGGTCACCTGCTTTGTTTTTTAATGTGTTGATTATAAGTGAAACTTCTATTGGGTTGGTTGGGGCTAGGAATAGTGTGTTCGGATAGGTGCCCGTGAGATAGTCGTTAGGTGGAGTATTAGAACTTGGGATTTTGCTTGCCAGCTTTTTACCTATGGTGGAGAAGAAATCATTGAGTGTGTTTGCTGTTTCAATAGGTGGGAGTAGGGGTTCATCTGGTTTTGTTAGTTTGATTGTTCTGTTTGTGGATATCTTTTTGTTCCTAGAATTTCAGATAGGGTTTTCCAGGTCTTTTTTATATCACCTTTTAAGTTATGTAATCTGTTCTCATAGTACAGTTTTTTTGACCTTCTTATCAGACTCGTTAGGTTTGATGAGTAGCGTTTTGTTTGTTCTCTTGATATTTGTCCCATTCTGTACTGTTTTTCATATAGGTGTTTTACATTAATGGACTTGAGTATGCTGGGGGTTAGCCAGGGACTATTTAATCTTTTAGTTGTGATTTGTTTAGTTTTTTAGGGCAGTGTTTATTATAGAGGTATTGGGTCTTTTTAAGAAAATTATTAATACATAAGTCAGTATCTGGGAAGTTGTCTATTTCTGTTTGCCAGTCAATGTTTGTCATAGCTGTTATAAAGCTATTTATGCTGTCTCATTATGTAGTCTGAAGGTAACTTTAGTAGTCTCTAGTGGTAATTTTCCGAGATTTGTTATGAGAAAGGTCGGGTAGTGGTCAGTGGTATTGTCTGTGATTATGCCTGATTTTAATGGGGATATGGTGTTAGTCCAGATATGGTCTAATAGAGAGGCACAGGTCTCAGAGATTCTCGTAGGTTTTGTTATTGTCGGGAGCAGCAAGCAGTTGCTCATAGTGTTTGTGAATTCAGTTACTAGTGGGTCCTGATCTTGTAGGAGGTTTATATTGAAGTTGCCTGTGAGGATTAAGTGGTTTTTGTTCATGTGTGCATCAGTAATCATACTTCCTAATTTTTCACTAAATTGGTGAATGTTTGACTGTGGTAATCTATAGATGTTTATAACTGTGAGAGGTTTTTGTAGATATTTGGATTTAAATTTAGCTATTATATATTCTCCATGTTCATCTCTTGTGCAAGTATTGTTAATACATTCAAGCTGGTCTGAGTAGAACATAGCTGTGCCACCTCCTTGTTGGTCTGGCCGACAATTGTGTATGGCTGTGTAACCAGGAATGGCATAGATATCTGTAGTATGAGGCTTTAACCATGTTTCAGTGAGAGCAATGATGGACATACTGGCCTGAAGTGAGTTTAATAATGCAGTGAGGTCATCAAAATGTTTGCTTAAAGATCTGACATTGTAATTAAAGATAGTTATGTTATTGTTGGATTTGAGTAGTGCTTTAGCCTGTTCTGCTGTGTAGTAATGACAGTTGTTGTTAGGTTCATGTAAGTCATTTAATAGAAGGTTGATTTCAGGATCAATGTTTGGAATCATAAGATTTAGTGTGATTCTATAATTAAACTTAAAATTAGAACAACACAAGTAGACCTAAGAATAGGACAATGCAAAAGGATTTCTTGGCACGTGAGTTAGTACGTTGAATATGTTTACAAAAATGAAAAGAATGAGCTAAGGTAGTCAATTTACAGCTAATAAGAATCTAAAACTATAGCACCTGAGTTAGCACCTGAGTAAGTTAATTAATTAAACAAAAGTTTATATATGAGTGTGATTCTAAAAAGATTAAGAACAATGAATAATGCTAGACTTAAAGATATGATATCTGATCAATTGATTTTTCTAGCTAATTGGATTAACAGACTTTTGAATAGAAGTCACAGAGGTTTAGGATATATCTTTACAGTGTAATTGATTTATTATTTAACTAGCTAATAGAACTGGTTGGAAAGTTACTATGATTAGTATTAATTTATAATGGAACAAATAATAAGATTCAGTATTGCACTAGTTGTGATTATAGAATTTATTAAAGGCAATATAATGAAAATCAAAGTTAATTATTAAAAGAGAGATAAGTGCTAAAGTGTATAAAAGTGTTCAAAAGTAAAATTTATTAGTATTAAAAATATTAAAAGATAAGTACAATTTTTAGCAAATAAGGTGATTAATAGAACTTATAAATTTAAGCAAGTAAGCTGATAAAAATATATAGGTATGTGGGTTGAAAAAATGGGCACAAGTAAAAATTGTATGTATTTAAAATTAAAAGTAAAACTATTTGTCAAAAATATTTATCAGAGGATAGACAGATACTTAAATGAGGTAGATGGGCAAAACATACACTACACTATACGTAGGGGTTTGGTATTGGACATTGTGTTTATACAGTCTCTGTTATATTTGCATCCCTAAGGAATCTTGATAGTTCAGTCTCAGTTGTGATAGTATACAACTGACCTGCATTTGTTTTTCACTAGAATTTTTCCATCCCGAGTGAAACATTGGTGGATTTTATCATTATTCTCTCGCTTAAGTCTTCTGATTCTATACCAGAGGTTCTGACGTTTTCTGGTCAGACACTCATTAATGAATACTTGTTTCCTGGCTTTAATAGATGATCTAATTAGATCTGTTTTCCTGTCATGTGTGGTGAATCTAAGCATAACACTTTTTCTACCATGGGAACCTAGTAATCGTGCTTCTTTTATATCTGTCACTGGTACATTTACGTTCATTTGATCTTTGATGATCTGTAAAGTAATGTCTTTACTGTTTGCTTGGGTCATATCACTGGGAAAGAATGGACTGTTCACTATTACTGCGTCTGATAACTTATCTTGCTCGGTTTTGTCATAAGACTCATAAGTAAGGAGGAACACTGCAGCAGGCCTGTTGGCCCATACTAGGCACGTCCTTCACAATCCGTCCCACTAACAGAAAATTTGCTCAACCCAATTTTCAATGCTACCGAAGAAATAAGCTTTGATAATTCTATTTACTCATGTGCGAGTCCCACTCAAATCCAACCCCTCTCACTCATGAATTTATCCAACCTAAATTTGAAACTACCCAAGGTCCTAGCTTCAATAACCCTACTAGGCAGATTGTTCCACTCATCAACTACCCTATTACCAAACCAATACTTTCGTATATCCTTTCTAAATCTAAACTTATCTAACTTGAATCCGCTATTACAGGTTCTCTCTTGGAGAGATATCCTCAAGACCTTATTTATATCCCCTTTGTTAATACCCATTTTCCACTTGTATACCTCGATCATGTCTCCCCTCATTCTACGTCTTACAAGTGAATGTAATTTAAGGGTCTTCAATCTTTCTTCGTAAGGAAGATTTCTAATGCTATGTATTAATTTAGTCTATCTACGCTGAATGTTTTCTAACAAATTTATGTCCATTATGTAATATGGAGACCAGAACTGAGCTGCGCAATCTAGGTGAGGCTTTACTAATGATGTATAAAGCTGTAATATAACCTCAGGACTTCTGTTGCTTACACTTCTTGGTATAAATCCCAGTAATCTATTTGCCTTATTACGTACGCTTAGGCATTGCTGTCTTGGTTTAAGGTTGCTGCTTACCATCACCCCCAAGTCCTTCTCGCAATCTGTATGGCTAAGTTCTACGTTATTTAACTTATAAGTGCTCGGGTTATGGACACTCCCGTGCTTCAGAACCCTGCATTTATTTACATTGAACTGCATCTGCCACTTTTCTGGATGAAAGTAGAAGCAACTACTCTCAGACAGCCAGCTTTCAGAATGATTGGTGAATGAGGTTAAGGATGATGACAAGACGACGAGCACTGAAGATGAGGGTGAGGCAGGTGACACTCTGGCCGAGGAGGTATCTGACGACGACACAGAAAGAAACTTGTCACATGGACAAAGGTACGAGCGAGGATCACATAATAATCTACCATGTTTTTTTCTACTGGTAATAATGTGTGGAATTTCTCTGTGCATAAGTAATTTACGTTTATTATAAAATTTGAATACTTTTCTGTTAAGGCCCCCAAAAAATTTTTTTGATACTTCTGGGTGTCTGGAATGGATTAATTGAATTTATATTATTTCTTATAGGGAAAATAGTTTTGAATTTCATCAATTTTGGTTTTAGGTGATCCCTCTGGAACGGATTAAACACAAAACCAAGGTTTGACTGTATTTGCTATGGTGTACTCAAAATACTTGTTACTTTCCCGACAATATTTTCCATCAATGGCTAGTCAAAGAATAGTTCAAAGAATTCCAGTTCATTTGCAGTGTTTCCAAGGGTAGGATTCCACTTTGAGTGTTATTAAACTGATGGGGATTGGGAACAAAATTGGGATTTTGCTGCCAAATCCCTTATGCAGTTTGCTGGTGGATACTGGACATCATAAGCTGGTTGTGGTTGTGGTGTGGGGCTGGATAAAACTCAGCTTTATCCTGGATCTGATGAGTCAGTGGCATGGGTCCCAGCCTGGGCAGGTGCATCATGCATGGCCATGGCACTACCACCATTACCACCACCTACTGACGCCTGTGGTCTATCCATACAAAGTGTAGCCACATTATCCTCACAAAAAAAATGGTTATAATTGACCATAATTTTTAAAGGGTGGACGGGTAAGCCAGCGGAAGACCTCGGTCAGATGACCAAAAGCTCCAATGGTGGGTCATCGTCTGACTAAGACCCACGTCAGGAAACACTTGTCCTGTTTCCTGATGAACCTTACCTAACCTAACCTCGCTTTCAGTGTCTATTCCTGGAGTAGGGCCATGGGATTGTACTCCAGGATGTACTGCATCCCTTGGAACTCCATATGGAACACTACCAGAGTGCATGCAGCAGCGTACATGCTGACACTTCACTGGTGAATATGATTCATCACTATCACTACTCGAATGGTCATCAAGAGCAATAAAATCAAAGTCCACATCACTATCATCACCATTACTCAAGTCTGAGGCCTGGCCAGGCGAAAATATTAGTTTTTTCTTGTGACGAGGTACAATTGAACGTGACTGAGATGCGCCAGCACCCAAGGTAGAAGGTTGAGCATCGTCAGGATTTTCTGAACTATTTTCAATATCCTGATCATTGCTTTCGGTCACAAATCGCTCAAAACCATAGAATTCCTCTTCATTTCCACTTCCATCAGAACTATCAGTTAGGAAGAGGAGACTCTCAATTCACCTCGAAGTGAGAGCTGCCTACCGCGAGGCATGGTGAACAAAGCTTACTGAGGCGGCATTCCCACAGTGTCATGTGGGCGCCTATATTTTTTGTTTACTGTGCACACTCACCACACAGACCCATTCTCTTAGATGTAGGCCTATTAGCCTTCTTGGGCTAAATTTGAGGCTGCTAGAATTTTAGCATAGTACTATGGTTTGGATCATCATCTCAAAGCCGTAGAACTACGGCACGGACCCTGAAAGGGTTAAAGCCATATAAAATGACTTAACAGAATATTCAAGTCATTTGTGTTCATTGTAATTTATCTAATGACCATATTTACTGTTATTGCCTTATTAATCTTAAATTAACCCTTTCAGGGTCTGTGCCGTAGTTCTACGGCTTTGAGTTAAGGGTCCATACCATAGTTCTATGCCATGAGCTCAGCTCACTCAGATAAGCTGTGAGCAGTAAATTTGGGCTTAGATATAAAAGAATACATCTATGTGGTAAGTGTGCACCACATAAAACAAATCCTGCAGAACACAGTGCATAATGAGAGAAAAAAACTGAGACCGTAATTTTCGATTAAAACAGCGAGTTTGCAGTGTTTTTTCGTATGTTTGCGATTTCTCGGTATCATTTGATAGAATGGAAGATGTATTACAGAAATAGAGATGATTTTGATTGGTTTTAGTACTGGAAATGACTTGAAACTGAGCTCAAATTAGCAGAAATGTTAAATTTTTGCTGATTTTCATGAGTAAACAAATTACCTCACATGTCTAATATGCGCCAGCTGGTGGATCTAATATATGTTCACAAATGTGGTGATATTATTTATACAATTACAGTCATCCCTTGGTTTTCGATTGTCTCAGATTTTGCCGATTTTGGTTTTCACTCACTTTTTAAAATTGTCTCAGTTTTCGCCGATTGTCTCAGTTTTCTCCGATGGTATGGAACCTGTCCACCAGTGCCGCACACATACAAAGGCCGTAGATTGCCACCCACACACATTGTCACGCAGTCTAGCATTGTTTATGCTTGAGTGAACATAACCCCAGGAGTTCATACAAAACATTTATTAACCCTTTCGGGGTTATGGTCGTACAAGTACGTTTTATGCACTGTGGTTATTGACGCACTAGTACGCCTAAATTCTAGCGCCCTCAAATCAAGCAGAAACAGGCTGTTAGGCCTAGATGTGATAGAATGGGTCTGTGCACAGTATAAAAAAAATCCTGCACCCACAGTGCATAATGAAAAAAAAACTCGACCGTGTTTTTGGTTTAAAACAGCGACTTTGCAGTCTATTTTTGTATTGTATTTATGCTTTTATTCTCGTTTTCTTAGTCTCATTTTATAGAATAGATGATATATTACAGAAATAGAGATAATTTTGACTGGTTTCACAATGACAAACACCTTGAAACAGAGCGCAAAGAAGCAAAAATGTTCGATTTTGGCCGATGTTCAAGAGTAAACAAATCACACCATGCATCCAATACACATCAACTGGAGAGTCTAATATTCTTGCACAAGTGTGCTGATACTATTTATACCATTTTACGATGATGCAGTTGTATACATAACAGTAAATCTTCTATTTTTTGAGAATAAAAATTCAAAATGGAAAGCAAAAGTAATGTAAGAGGGGCCTGGAAACGTGACTAATGAACAGAGAAGATGTTATTTTAGTGCCAGGAATCTCTGCCTTGTTTATTATGGACCCTATTTTGAAATTGGCATCGTTTGAAATTTGTGTGAAATTGGCCAAATGCCATTTTCTAACCACTATTTTGGGTAGTTGAATTTGGTAAATGCCAGTTTCTTGTACTCAATCGATAGAAGAAATGGAGTTCTAGCGAAATAGCTATAATTTTAGTAGACTGAAACATTGGAATTTACAGAAAATAGGGCTCAAAGTGGGTGAAATCGCTGATGCGTAAATGTCATTGATACCGCTAACTTCACGAAAGCATAATTCCGTAGATGGACTTGCAGGTTTGTCTCATATAATATAATAATAATATAATATATTTTATTTTGACATGATACATGTATGTACAAAGTAGTATAATAGTTGGTGTACATGCCAAAAGCCCCTTTATATGCAGAGCATTTCTGGCAAACTTATAAACCTTTTCAGGGTCCAGAGGCTAAATTTCAAAGTGAGCGCCAGGGTCCAAGAATTTTCAAAAAAAATTTGTTATTTTTTCTTTTGAAATGATAGAGAATCTTTTTCTGAAGGTAATAAAACAAAACGTACAAAATTTGATGGAAAATTGACGAAATTATGCTCTTGCGAATTTTGATTGCCAACTTTGACTCCCATTTTAGGCCAATTACATTATTCCAGTCGACCAAATTTTTAGCTATTTCACTAGTGTTACTTCTATTCTATCGATTGAGCACAAGAAAACACCCAGTCAACTGTTTCAACTTCAGTGGACCCCCGGATTACGTCATTATTTTGTTCCAGAATGCTGTTTAAGTGCCGTTACCGAATGAATTTGTTCCCATAAGAATAATGTAAATTAGATTAGTCCTTTTAGACCCCCAAAAATACACTTACAAAAGCACTTCCAAAAATACACCTTCATAATTTATTTCATTGCAGATTAAATTGCAGATTAAATGGGTATCGGAAGTTACAATGTAAATTGAGTGCAAGGAGAGCCACTGACATGCCATGGCATTAGGGGCAGCTTATTCTAGTCCTTAAAAACTATTGTTCGAGTTTGGAGCAGTACATAATCCGGGGGTCCAGTGTACAAAATAAAGTGATTGGAAATTGGGGATTTAGCCTATTTAACACAAAGTTCAAAATATTCCAGTTTCAAAATAGGGTCCAGAATAAACAATGCAGGCATTCCTGGCACTAAACTAACATTTCCTCTGTTCATTAGTTACGTTTTCAGTCTTTACAAATGAATTCTATTTTTATTTTTTATTCACATAATGAATTTTTATTCAAACCAAAAAATGGAAGATTTACTGTTATGCAGTATTGTAATACAGTCATCCCTTGGTTTTCGCCTTTAACCCTTTGACTGTTTCGGACGTATATATACGTCTTACGAGCCAATGTTTCGTACGTATTTATACGCCTAAATTCTAGCGGCCTCAAATCAAGCAGGAGAAAGCTGGTAGGCCCACATGTGAGAGAATGGGTCTGTGTGGTCAGTGTGTGAAGCATAAAAAAAATCCTGCAGCAAGCAGTACATAATGAGAAAAAAAAACTCCGACCGTGTTTTTGGATTAAAACACAGACTTTGAGGTGTATTTTCGTATAGTATTTATGGTTGTATTCTCTTTTTAATGGTCACATTTGATAGAATGGAAAACATATTACAGGAATAGAGATGATTTTGATTAGTTTCATGATGTAAACGATCTTGAAATTGAGCTCAAATTAGCGGAAATGTTCGATTTTCCCAATGTTCAAAAGTAAACAAATCACACCATGCGTCAATACACATCAACTGGTGAGTCTAATATTCTTTCACAAGTGCACAGATATTATTTATACAATTTTTACAATAATGCAATAGTCTGCATAACAATAAATCTTCTATTTTTTGTGTGAATAAAAAATCAAAATAGAAAGCAAGAGTAATGTAAGAGGGCCTAAAGACGTGACTAATGAACAGATAACATCTTATTTTAGTGCTAGGGATGTCTGCATTGTTTATTCTGGACCCTATTTTGAAATTGACATCTTTTTTATTTTGCATGAAATTGGCGAAATTGCCATTTTCTGACCACTTTATTGGTTAGTTGAAATCAGTAAATTGGTGATTTGTTGTATTCAATCGATAGAACAAATGGAGTTATAAAGAAATAGCTATGAGTTTGGTTGACTGTCCCAATGGAATTGGCCGAAAATAGGGCTCAAAGTCGGCGAAATCGCTGATGCGTATATATCACTGACATCGCTAACTTTGCGAGAGCGTAATTCCGTACGTTTTCAATCAAATTTCATACTTTTGGTGTCATTACCATCGGGAAAAGATTATCATTTCATAAGAAAAATAATTTTTTTTTTCCAAAATTTTCCGACATAGAATGACAGTTTCAGAATGGGGCCTCCGACAGTCAAAGGGTTAATCCGTTCTAGATGGATCAGCTAAAACCAAAATCGGTGAAAACCAAAACTATTTTCCCATAAGAAATAATGGAAATTCAATTAATCCGTTCCATAAACCCTGAAGTTTGGAAAAAAATATTTGGGGCCTTAAAGATAGATTTACGTGCACAAATGAATGAACTCTATGTGGCACTTACCTTTATTGAAACTAATGTTGCTGGATGGAAGAGAAGGATGGGAGAGGAGAGACCCTATTTTTGGAAGGGAAACCCCCCTCCATAAGGACTCTAGGTACCACTCCCTGCCTTCCTGCTACACTCCCTGCATGTTTGCACTCCCTGCATGCCTGCTACACTCCCTGCATGCCTGCTACACTCCCTGCATGCCTGCTACACTCCCTGCATGCATGCTACACGTCCCTGCATGAATGCACCGCCTAATGCTACTGTCACTGCATGAATGTTACACTCCCTGCATGATTGCTAAACTCCTGCATGAATGCTTACTCCCTCCATGAATGCTACACTCCCTGCTTGCTGCTACACTCCCTGCATGCTGCTACACTCCCTGCATGAATGCTACACTCCCTGCATGAATGCTACACTCCCTGCATGCCTGATACACTCCCTGCATGCCTGCTACACTCCCTGCATAATGCTACACCCCTCCCATAAATGCTGCACTCCCTGCATATATGCTACACTCCCTGCATGAATGCTGCACTCCCTGCATGAATGCTGCACTCCCTGCATGAATGCTGCACTCCCTGCATGAATGCTGCACTCCCTGCATGAATGCTGCACTCCCTGCATGAATGCTGCACTCCCTGCATGAATGCTACACTCCCTGCATGAATGCTACACTCCCTGCATACATGCTACACTCCCTGCATACATGCTACACTACCTACATGCATGTTTCACTCTTAAATTCCATCATGTTTCTCACTTTCTTTACCAAAGGACTGGCACTAGGAGCTTTCTTTGGGCCCATGGTAGCTTATTTAGTAGTCACACAATAATCAAGGGCCAAAAACAATGAATTGTTAACCCTTTCAGGGCCCAAGGCCATTTTTGGAAGGGGTGCGCTAGTGTCCAAGAATTTTCAAAATGAAAAATTCTTATTTTTTCTTATGAAATGGTACTTTTCTGAAAGTACGAAATTTGATTGAAAATTGACGAAATTATGCTCTAGCGAATTTTGATGTGTCAGCGATATTTACGCATCAGCGATTTTGCCGACTTTGACTCCCATTTTAGGCCAATTACATTATTCCAGTCGACCAAATTCTTAGCTATGTCACTAGTATTACTTCTATTCTATCGATTGAGCACACGAAATCGCACAGTCAACTGTTTCAACTACAAAATAAGGTGATTGGAAATTGGTAATTTAGCCAATTTAACTCAAAGTTCAAAATATTCCAATTTCAAAATGGGGTGCAGAATAAACAATGCAGGTATTCATGGCACTAAACTAACATTTCCTCTGTTCATTAGTTACGTTTTCAGTCTTTACAAATGAATTCCATTTTATTTTTATTCACATAATGAATTTTTATTCAAACCAAAAATGGAAGATTTACAGTTATGCAATATTGTAATAATTGTATAAATAATATCACCACATTTATGAACGTATATTAGACCCACCAGCTGGTTCGTATTAGACGTGTGAGGTCATTTGTTTACTCTTGAACATCGGCAAAAATTAACATTTCCGCTACTTTTGAGCTAAGTTTCAAGCCATTTCCATTACTAAAACCAATCAAAATCATCTCTATATCTGTAATATATCTTCCATTCTATCAAATGAGGCCAAGAAATCGCAAATACAACTATAAAAATTATACGAAAAAACAGTGTAGATGAATGGTTCAGAGAACGACAAGTTGGTAAATTAGACACATATGCAACTACTTGGGTATCTTTGAGGAAACATTTCGCCACACAGTGGCTTCAGTCCATACAAAGGAGAATCGTGAAGAACAGGAGGAGTCGATGTTGTCAGTCCATCAATCTTGAATATACGTAATACAGCATATGTGCAAGAGGTAGCTTATATACTGTAGACAGGAGAGGTGCAGAAGTCGTAGGAGGTGTCACATTTGCCCAATGTGGAAGTAGGTCGGCTCCAAGGGTTAGACAAGCGAAGAAATCCCTGTATTAAGATACCAAGATGTTGTTGTGTCAGACAGGATGTAGATGAATGGTTCAGAGAACTGACGAGTTGGTAAATTAGACACATATGCAACACTTGGGTATCTTTATTGAGGAAATGTTTCGCCACACAGTGGCTTCATCAGTCCATACAAAGGAGAATCGTGAAGAACAGGAGGAGGAGTCGATGTTGTCAGTCCATCAATCTTGAATATAATACAGCATATGTGCGAAGAGGTAGCTTATATACTGTAGACAGGAGAGGTGCAGAAGTCATAGGAGGTGTCACATTTGCCCATTGAGGAAGTAGGTCGTGCCCAAGGGTTAGGGATGGTTAAGGGATGGACTGACAAACATCGACTCCTCCTGTTTTTACGGATTCTTCTTTGCATGGACTGATGAAGCCACTGTGTGCGCTTTCTCAAAAGATACCCAAGTGTTGCATATGTGTCTATTTCCAACTCGTCAGTTCTCTGAACCATTCATCTACATCCTGTCTGACACAGCAACATCTTGTATCTTAATACAGCATACTGCTGCACCTCTCCTATCTACAGTATATAAGCTTCCTCTATGCACCGATGCTGTATTCTATTCAAGATTGATGGACTGACAACATCGACTGTGACCAGGCCTCCTGTTGGACCAGAGCCTGATCAACCAGGCTGTTACTGCTGGCCGCACGCAGTCCAACGTACGAACCACAGCCCGGCTGATCAGGTACCGACATGAGGTGCCTGTCCAGTGCCTGCTTGAAGACAGTCAGGGGTTTGTTGGTAATCCCCCTGATGTATGCTGGGAGGCAGTTGAACAATCTTGGGCCCCTGACACTTATTGTGTTGTCCCTCAACGTGCTAGTGGCACCCCTGCTCTTCATTGGGGGGATGTTACATATCCTGCCGAGTCTTTTGCTTTCGAAGGGAGTGATTTTTGTGTGCAAGTTTGGTACTAAGCCCTCGAGAATTTTCCATGTGTATATAATAATGTATCTCTCCAGCCTGCGTTCTAGGGAGTACAGGTTTAGGAACTTCAAGCGTTCCCAGTAGTTGAGGTGGTTTATCGCACTTATGCGTGCGGTGAAGGTTCTCTGCACATTTTCAAGGTCAGCAATTTCACCCGCCTTGAAAGGTGCAGTTAGTGTGCAGCAATATTCCAGCCTAGATAGAACAAGCGATCTGTAAAGTGTCAACATGGGCTTGGCATCCCTGGTTTTGAAGGTTCTCATTATCCATCCTGTCATTTTTCGAGCAGATGCAATTGCTACTTTGTTATGGTCCTTGAAGGTGAGATCCTCTGACATGATCACTCCCAGGTCTTTGACATTGGTTTTTCGCTCTATTGTGTGGTTGGAATTAGTTTTGTACTCCGATGAAATTTTAATTTCTTCACGTTTTCCGTATCTGAGTAATTGAAATTTCTCATCATTGAACTTCATATTGTTTTCTGCAGCCCATTTAAAAATTTGGTTTATGTCTGCTTTTAGTCTTGCAGTGTCTTCAACGGTGGACACTGTCATACAGATTCGGGTGTCATCTACAAAGGAAGACACAGCACTGTGGCTTATATCCCTGTCAATGTCTGATATGAGGATGAGGAATAGGATGGGAGCAAGTACTGTGCCTTGTGGAACAGAGCTTTTCACAGTAGCTGCCTCAGACTTTACTCTGTTGACTACTACTCTTTGTGTTCTACATGTTAGGAAATTATAGATCCATCTACCAACTTTTCCTGTTATTCCTTTATCATGCATTTTGTGTGGTATTACACCATGGTCACACTTGTCAAAGGCTTTTGCAAAATCTGTGTATATAACATCTGCATTCTGTTTATCTTCTAGAGCATCCAGGACCTTGTCGTAGTGGTCCAGTAGTTGGGACAGACAGGAGCGGCCTGCTCTAAACCCATGCTGTTCTGGGTTGTGCAATTTATGGGTATCAAGATGGGTGGCGATCTTGCTTCTTAGAACCCTTTCAAAGATTTTTATGATATGGGACGTTAGCGCAATTGGTCTGTAGTTCTTTGCTATTGCTTTTCTGCCCCCTTTGTGGAGCGGGGCTATGTCTGTTGTCTTTAGTAGCTGCGGGACGATCCCAGTGTCCATGCTCCCTCTCCATAGGATGTTAAAAGCATGTGATAGGGGCTTCTTGCAGTTCTTGATGAACACGGAGTTCCATGAGTCTGGGCCTGGAGCGGAGTGCATGGGCATGTCATTTATTGCCTTTTCGAAGTCATTTGGTGTCGTGGTGATGTCAGAAAGGCATGCGTCTGTCAAGTTCTGTGGCACTCTCATAAAAAAATAATTTAGGTTTTCAATTTTCAGTCTGGTTAGTGGCTCGCTAAAGACTGAGTCGTACTGGGATTTAATTAACTCACTCATTTCCTTGCTGTCATCTGTGTAGGACCCATCCCGTTTAAGTAGGGGCCCAATACTGGTTGTTGTTCTCGACTTTGATTTTGCATAGGAAAAGAAATACTTAGGGTTTCTTTCAATTTCATTTATGGCTTTTTGTTCTTCCCGTGTCTCTTGATTCCTGTAAGATTCCTTTAGTTTTAATTCGATGTTTGTCATTTCTCTGACTAGTGTCTGGACAACCTGGAACAACCTGGAGAGAATTCCAGGGGTCAACGCCCCCGCGGCCCGGTCTGTGACCAGGCCTCTTGTTGGACCAGAGCCTGATCAACCAGGCTGTTACTGCTGGCCGCACGCAGTCCAACGTACGAACCACAGCCCGGCTGATCAGGTACCGACTTGAGGTGCCTGTCCAGTGTCTCCCTACGTATTTCAGAGATATTGGCCTCCTGTAGCCGCTCCGTTATTCTTTGCCTTCGCCTGTATAGGGAGCGCCTCTCTCTTTCTAGTTTGCATCTTCTCCTCCTTTTCCTTAAGGGAATTTGCCTTGAGCAAACCTCCAAGTACCACAGAGTTAATTTGTTCTAGACATACGTTGGGATCCGTGATGCTTAGGCAATCTTCCCAGTTTATATCATTTAGGACTTGGTTTACTTGGTCCCACCTTATGTTTTGTTATTGAAGTTGAATTTGGAGAAAGCTCCCTCACGGCTGATCACATTTTGTTGATCTGGGGCTCCCCCATGCATGTCTCGACCTCTATTATGTTGTGATCTGAGTATATTGTTTTGATATGATGACATTTCGTATCAGATCATCATTGTTGGTGAAGATGAGGTCCAGCGTATTCTCTAATCTTGTGGGCTCTACTATTTGCTGGTTTAAGGTGAACTTGGTGCAGAGATTTAAAAGTTCATGCATGTGTGAATTTTCATCTGAGCTGCCTCCTGGTGTTATCTCTGCTACCACATTGTTTGCAATGTTCCTCCATTTAGGTGCCTGAGGTTGAAATCCCCAGTAGCAAGATGTTGGGGGCAGGAGCTGGAAGATTTTTCCAGACAGTGGTCAATTTTCAGAAGCTGTTCCTGGAATTGTTGGGACGTTGCATCCGGGGCTTGTAGACAACCACGATGACCAGGTTTTGATTCTCGACCTTTATTGCTAATACTTCAACTACATCATTTGAGGCATTTAGTAGTTCTGAACATATAAGTGACTCTGTGATATACAGGCCAACCCCCCCTTTTTGCCTGTTCACTCTGTCACACCTCTATAGGTTGTAGCCCGGGATCCATATGCCATTGTCCAAGTGATCTCTTATGTGGGTCTCTGTGAAAGCCGCAAACATAGCATTTGACTCTGTAAGCAGTCCACGAATGTAAGGTACCTTGTTGTTTGTTGCCGGCTTTAGACCCTGTATATTAGCAAAGATGAATGTAGTTGGATTGGTGGTATTGGTGGTATGGGGGGGGGTCTTTTTTTCCTGGCTCTAATATCTATTGTAATGGAGTGGAGGCCACTGACTGTGATTCCACTCCAGAAATGATTGCAGTTGGTGTACAATTTATGTCATTTCCTGCCAGCTTTTTTTCCTTCCTGGCACTAAAATACCTCTCTCTCCGGAGTGGCTGTGGCTACCCTGATTTTGCCATGGTCTGGATGTTCTGTTGATGTGTGGCACATTTCAGGGCGGAAAAACTTACAGGACGGGAGGTTACTCTTGCACAAATCGTACCCACGCCTGTGTTAACAATTGATTGGGCTAATTACAATCCACCCTACAATTAATTAATCTGTGTACCTTATACTCACTTTCTACAATCAGTCACTTAATTATTAAATAATTAATTCAATAATGATTAATTCACTAATCACATCCGGTTCAGGACGGACCAACGGGCGATGTGGGGAATTAAGAGATTACCTGTCTGGGCTTCACCGCCACTTGCAACAAAATAATCTCCCGGGAGTAGACCGACTAGTATAATTTTACCGCGGTTACCCCGTTGAGGCGTGTGAAAACTTGACCCACTCCTGGTCGCATCCAAGGGTCCCTTCGATATTCTCACTCTAAATCCACATCTATCCTTGACCAGTTTATTAAGAATGAGTAACACCAATAGTTACGGTATTGTTAATTTTAGTGGACTGTATGGATTAATATCTGACTGATTGGGGAGAAGGAGGAGAGAGTACAATTTAGTAATATTACTCACCCTTTATCCGTGTCTTGGGTGTTCACTGGAGACCTTCATTATTCCCACCGTAGACACTTAAAATATCAACATACCTACTGGCCAGCTAGTACGAGGATACAACTTATGCTTACAGTGGGGAAGAAACAGCATTCTTGTCGCTATTCTTCGACGGATCTCGTGGTCCTGCTCGGTAGATTATTCTTCCGGCAAGACGATGATGTTGGTGGTTGTCCCGATGAGTCAAGAGAAGATTGATCCCTTGAACTCTCTGACGCCCACGAGACCGGGCGTTATTTAACGTGGTTGGTCGGGGTAGTGATTCATATCCTCTCACTATTCCGACCTTATTACAGTTTATACGTATAACTTTACGCACTATTCACACGATGGTTTAATGTCCCACTAATTTACCCTCGTTAGAAGTTAATCCATTAATAATTGTGTACGATGAACACTGATCAAACTGACTCACATTTCCTCCATCAAAAACTCGCAATGGCGGCGTCGGTCACTATTTAACACATTATCACTCTATTATTGCAGTTTCTTGGACTTAATGTCCCACATTATGCCCGGCGAATATTCACAACATTCACTATTGTGAAGAGAGACCATTAACCGCGATTTGGTCGTTGTAAACGCCGATTCCCGTCTCCATTATAATCAGAACTCTTCCATCGTTCTACCTTCGTCGCCTTATCCCACGAGACTGACAAGCTGGGTGACCTCAGCGTACCCACGCGCTGACCTCCCCATTTGAACCCCCTGGGTCTAACTACGCATGCGTCAAGACTTGTGTGTTTGTTCGTTCTTCATCTCAAGAAAAATACGAACCAACAGCAACACATTAAGAATATTCACATTAGAAAGGCTATCGAGTATAACCTTTCGGGAAAATACCCAATATTTTCCACAGCTATAGCACCATCCAGCAATAAAGTGTAGCATTAACAGTGTAGCAAGTAAGTTAAGCCATTAATCGATAGAAAAATGATGACACAAAACTTAACTCTATTGTTGTTTGTTTGAGAATAGTATAGGGACACTGAGACCAGAGCCGCCCTCTGCCAACATCTCTTCCAAGGTACGTGTAAATACAGGTCTCCCTCAACATTCGCGAGGGTTAGGGGATCAAGAGCCTCGCGAATGTTTAAAAATCGCTAATGTTTGGTGCCGGGAGAAATTATCTCGGCAAGCCGGTGATGTTGGTGGTTGTCCCAATGAGTCAAGAGAAGATTGATTTCCATGATCCCTCTGCCGTCTGCGGGACAGGACGGTTTAAGTAACATGCGGTTGATTGGGAGTAGCGATTCGTATCCTCTTGCTATTTCCCTTTCTTACAGTTTATTCATATAACTTGAACCACTATACACACTATGGTTTAACATCCCACTAGTTTATACACTTTCATCGTCTCTATACTGAAATTCAGAGTCGATGAGTAGAGATGGAAATGATCATCTCCTTTATACCCAACATGGTGGTCCCAGATGGCATCTCTTCACATGATACCACCCGATCCCCCTCTTTCCCTTCCAATGATCTATACCTCTGATTCACTGGACTTAACGTCCCACAATGTTCACCGACTCTAAATCACACCATGAAGGTCACCCAGAATCAGGGTTTGCGACCATATTCAGCCAGATAGTCACGTCACCTATATTGTGGTTACCACGCCGAGGTTACTAGACAATGACTGCCTGACGTCTGCATTGTATCATTCCTTGTTTTGACAATTTACCTCTCCATTATGGTGATTCCTGGACTTAATGTCCTGCATTATGCACGGAGCACAGTTACAACATGAAATGAAACCACGTTTGGTCATTTCACATGCCAAACTCCCACCTCCATTTCACCCACAATCTCCGGAGCCTATCGATATCCACACGTGACTGCCCGCTCTCTGCCCACTTGACCCAGCTCCGCGTCCCCATGCTGTTGACCCCCCGTTTGACACCCCTGGGTCAAACTATGCATGCGTCAAGACGTGTGTGTTGGTTCATTCTTCATTCCAAGAAAAATACGAACCAACAGCCACACATTAAGAATATTCACATTGGAAAGATTATCGAGTATAACCTTTCGGGAAAATACCCAATATTTTCCACTCTGTTGCCGGGCAGAGTTTGTTGTTAGACGATTCAAATTGCATCATCTTGCAAAAGGAGTTTCCAGCCTGCCCTGGATTGAACAGCTGTTCTCCTGGTCGGCCGGATCACACTTTCTTCCTCTGGGATCCCCTGGTCAGTGTCGTCTTCAATATCACTCGCTTCACTTTCCCTTAGATTTTCATTCACATCTGATAGAACTCTCTTTAATTCTAAGGGGATTAACTTATTAATGGTGCGTAAACTCTCTTGACCACGAAACAACACTTTGACATTCCTGACAACACCCTGAGCGTCTGGGTACAAAGTTACTACCTTACCCAGAGGCCACAACATTCTAGGTTGTTCAGTATCAATTAACACAATGTCACCCGGTTGAATATTCTGTCGTTCGCTGCTTCTGAGGAAACATAAAAGTGTTCACATAGTGTAAGAAGATATTCTTTACACCACACATTAGACCAGTGATTAATTACTTTATTTAACATCTTAAATTTATTACTTAACACTGTCACATTATTATAATCTTCATCAATTTCCTCAGAATTATTTCTATACATAGATAGGTGAAGCTTCCAGTTTCCGCCCACATATTAAGTGAGAAGGAGTCAGTATGTCTGGGTCGGGAGTATCAATTATGTACTAGAGTGGACGATTATTTATCCGATTCTCTGCCTCCACAAATACTGCATGGAATTCCTCCAAGTTAATTCATTTCCGGTGTAGTACTTTATGCAGACACCTCTTCACTGTACCTACAGGTCTTTCATACTCCCCCCCTTGCCAGGGAGCCCTGGGAGCAATAAACTTCCAGCCACACCCTCACTGATTTAACAGAGACTGTACATCATTATTTTTATTTTTTATTAACACATCGGCCGATTCCCACCAAGGCAGGGTGGCCCGAAAAAGAAAAACTTTCATCATCATTCACTCCATCACTGTCTTGCCAGAGGGGTGCTTTACACTACAGTTATAAAACTGCAACATTAACACCTTCAAGGACCATAACAATGTAGCAATTGCATCTGCTCGAAAAATGACAGGATGGATAATGAGAACCTTCAAAACCAGGGATGCTAAGCCCATGTTGACACTTTACAGATCGCTTGTTCTATCTAGGCTGGAATATTGCTGCACACTAACTGCACCTTTCAAGGCGGGTGAAATTGCTGACCTTGAAAATGTGCAGAGAACCTTCACCGCACACATAAGTGCGATAAACCACCTCAATTACTGGGAACGCTTGAAGTTCCTAAACCTGTACTCTCTAGAACGCAGGTGGGAGAGATACATTATTATATACACATGGAAAATTCTCGAGGGCTTAGTACCAAACTTGCACACAAAAATCACTCCGTACGAAAGCAAAAGACTCGGCAGGCGATGTAACATCCCCCAATGAAGAGCAGGGTGCCACTGGCACGTTGAGGGACAACATAATAAGTGTCAGGGGCCCAAGATTGTTCAACTGCCTCCCAGCATACATCAGGGGATTACCAACAAGCCCTGGCTGTCTTCAAGCAGGCACTGGACAGGCACCTCAAGTCGGTACCTGATCAGCCGGGCTGTGGTTCGTACGTTGGACTGCGTGCGGCCAGCAGTAACAGCCTGGTTGATCAGGCTCTGGTCCAACAGGAGGCCTGGTCACAGACCGGGCCGCGGGGGCGTTGACCCCTGGACTTTTCTAACCCTAGTCCATAGATTCCTCTCACTTCCACTTATATCTTTCTCTCCATAAATCATGGCTTATTTGCAATGGAATATCCGAGGCCTCAGGGGTAACCGGGGTGAACTTCAGGTGTTGCTCTCCCAGTTTACCCTGTTGGGGTCTGTTTGCAAGAACCCAAATTACAATTCACTGTTATCAGGCCCTTTTCAGACTATGATTTGTTATATTCATTGGATCCTTTTTCCGATGGAACCTTTAACGAAAGTGCTCTTCTTATACGCACTGGTGTTCCATACCGTCAGCTCTATGTTCCTTCTTCCTTACATTACACTGTAGCCCGTATCCACTTGAATAAGTGGTATACACTCTGTTCTTTATATCTCTCCCCTTCACGGTCATTGTCTATCCCAGATGTTGATTTTCTGGTTTCTTCCTTACCGCCACCCCTTCTATTACTTGGCGATTTTAACGCACACCATTTTCTCTGGGGAGGGTCGCACTGTGACTCCCATGGCATTCAGTTGGAGGCATTTCTTGCTTCTCTTCCCCTCCATGTTTTAAATACAGGTGCTCCTACCCATTTTGATCCCCGAACTCATTCTTTCTCCTGCATCGATCTTTCCATCTGCTCTTCATCAACTGTCCTTGACTTCACCTGGTCTGTCCTCCCGGACTTACATGACAGCGATCATTTCCCAATCATCCTCAAGTCCCCTCTCTTTTCTCCACCTCCTCATTCCCCATGCTGCCAATTTGACCGGGCGAAATGGGACCTTTACGAAATGGGACCTTTCATGAGGTTCCTACCTGGTCCTCCATTGATGAGGTTTTACATCTCTCTTCGTCCTCCATCTCCACAGCAGCTTCACATTCTATTCCCCAAACCTCGGGCAAGCATCCTCAGAAGTGCGTGCCTTTGTGGACTACTGCTTGTGCTCGGGCAGTGCATTTGAAACGCGCTGCATGGGGCAGGTATCGGTATAACAGAACCACAGAGAGACTCCTTGATTTCAAGCAGAAGAGAGCTATTGCTCGCCGTGTCATACATGATGCTAAACGCAGTTGCTGGCGAGATTACGTTTTTACTGTCACTTCAGCTTCCTAGATGAGTGCAGTCTGGAAGAAAGTGCGGAAATTAAGTGGTAAATTCTCCCCCGACCCGGCTCCTGTTCTTCAGGTTGCTGGTGTCGATATAGCACACCCTCTTGCCGTTGCCACTGAAATTGGTAATCATCTCATCCGCATTTCTCAGGGGCTCCATCTATGCCCCTCGTTCCTTTCTTCTAAGTCTGCCAGCGAGTTAAAGCCCTTAGATTTTTCTTCTCTTAGAGAAGAATCCTATAATGTGCCTTTTACCCTTCAAGAACTGGAGGCAACACTCTCTGCTTGCCGATCATCGGCAGCTGGGCCAGACGGCATACATATTCGTATGCTACAGCATTTACATCAGTCTGCTCTTACTGTCCTCCTATGACTCTTTAGTCTAATATGGTCGCAAGGAGTTCTTTCCCAGCTGTGGAAGTCTGCTATTGTTCTCCCTTTTCGAAAACCAGGTACTACAGGACGTGATTCCTCTCACTACCGTCCCATCGCTCTTACCAGTGCAGTTTGCAAGGTGATGGAATGTCTAGTTAATAGACGTTTCATGTGGTATTTAGAGACTCACAATAGTCTCTCCTCTAGTCAATATGGCTTCCCTAAGGGCCGTTCTGCCATTGACCCCTTGCTGCGCTTGGATACGTATATTCGTAATGCCTTTGCGAATAACCATTCGGTTATTGCTATCTTTTTCGACCTTGAGAAGGCTTATGACACAACTTGGAGATATAATATCTTGGCCTAGGCCCACTCCTTAGGCCTCCGAGGCAACCTACCATTCATTCTTAAGGCCTTCTTAACTGACAGACATTTCCGGGTCGGGGTTAGTAATGAACTCTCCCCGGAATTTGTCCAAGCTGAAGGTGTCCCCCAGGGATGTGTTCTGAGCACAACACTCTTTCTGCTTGCTATAAATAATCTGGCATCTGTTCTCTCATCCAATATTTGGTCATCGCTCGATCTGGATGACTTTGCTATAGCTTGTGCAGGTGCTGACTGTCACCTCATTGCAGTTTCTCTCTAGCATGCCATCAACCGGGTTTCTGATTGGGCCATTACTCACGGGTTTAAATTTTCTAGTGGAAAAACTCATCAAATTACGGTTACTAGACGTTCAGTGGTCTCTGACCATCCATTGTACCTATACGGCTCACGTATCCCAGAACGTGATAGTCAGGTTTCTCGGCCTCCTGTTCGACCGTCGATTGTCCTGGAAACCTCACATTACCTCTCTGAAGGCAACTTGTCACACCAGGCTGAACCTTCTTAAAACCCTCGCACATCTTTCATGGGGGGCTGATCGTAGAACCCTCCTTCGCCTACATTCAGCCCTAATTTTGTCGAAACTTGATTATGGTGACCAGATATATTCTGCGGCCTCCCCTGCTACTCTTTCCATCCTTAATCCCATTCATCACCACTGATTACGCTTATGCCTTGGTGCATTTCGTTCTTCCCAGGTTGAGAGCCTCTATGTAGAAGCAAACATTCCATCTTTACCTGATCGTTATGATGCACATTGCATTCGCTATTATGTTCGCTCTCATGACCTATGCAATCCTTCCATGTATAGGATTGTTACAGATGTTAGTAGGCGCTCTTTATTTGTTCGTCGCCCCTGCTTACTTCGTCCCTTTTCTCTTCGTCTACATTCACTTCTGTCTTCCCTTCAGGTCCCACCTCTATATGTTCATGTGACATCTCCCTTTCCCCTACCCCCTTGGGAAGTTCCTGCAGTCCGTGTCTGTTCTATTCCTCTACCTTGCTCGAAAGCCCAACTACCTATGGCGGCTTCTCGCTCTTTCTTTCTAGACCACTTCCGTTCTCATTCCCATGCCATCGCAGTATACACCGATGGTTCAAAGTCATCTGACGGCGTCGGATTCGCAGCAGTGTTTCCGGACAG
This sequence comes from Cherax destructor, assembly GCA_009830355.1. NCBI lineage: Eukaryota > Metazoa > Arthropoda > Malacostraca > Decapoda > Parastacidae > Cherax > Cherax destructor. The sequence continues at coordinate 74,585 of WNWK01007836.1, forward strand.
CGTTGTACGAGGGCATCTATTACCCTTGGCTAGCATATTTACGGCTGAATTGTATGCCATTCTTGTGGCACTTATCCATATTGCATCTATGCCTGTGTCACCATTTGTGGTCGTTTCAGACTCCTTAGTGCTTTACAGGCTATCCGTAAAATTGATACACCTCACCCCCTACTTCTTCGTATCCACCTTTGGTTACGCTGTATCTTTAGCAAGCATAAAGATATTGTTTTTGTTGGGTCCTGGTTATGTTGACGTACAGGGCAATGAACAGGCAGACACTGCTGCACGGTCAGCAGTACATGACCTTCCAGTTTCATATAGAGGTGTTCCTTTCACGGACTATTTTGCGGTCATTGCTACCCACCTTCGCACCCGTTGGCAACAACGCTTGTCTGACCTGCTGAATAACAAACTTCATTCTATTAAACCGATTATAGGTTTCTGGCCTTCTTCTTGTCACAAATGTCGAGGTTGGGAGACTACTCTCTCCTGTCTTCGCATCGGCCACACTCGTCTTACTCACGGGTATCTCATGGAGAGGCTCCCTGCCCCTCTCTGTGAGCATTGTCAGGTTCCAGTGTCTGTTCGACATATCCTGTTGGACTGCCCACTCTATCAACGAGCACGCAGAATTTACCTCTAACGACGTCTTCGCTCTGCGGCCCTTTCTTTACCTTCCCTTCTTGCAAATGGACCCTCCTTTAATCCTGACTCTCTCATTGACTTTTTAACAGAAACTGACTTACTACACAAACTCTGACGATTATACCTCTAGCACCTCCCTCAGTCCCTTCTACCTCGATCTCTTGCTACCCTCCATCCCTGCACTATCCACCGTCATCTTGCACTCCATACCCTACTAATCGTCCATCTTCCTCTTACAACCCACTCTCCCTGCATCCTGCAATAACCTGCAGCACTGTATAACCCCTGTGGTTTAGCGCTTCTATTTGATTATAATAATAATAATTACAATCCGAGGGAAATTATTGGTACAAGAGGCATGGAAGCAGAAGTGTGCTTGGGATGAAATCCTACCTGAAGAATTCGTTAGCAGGTGGGAATAATTAATTGGTGATTACGAGAAAATCCCAATGTTGGCATTCCCATGGTGTGTAACACGTCCTGGAGTGAAGAATATACTCCACTTTTTTTTGTGATGCTTCTAAATTAGCATATGGAGCAGTCGCTTATCTTCAATGTGATGAAGATATTTCTCTTGTCATGTCTAAAGTGGCTCCAAATAAATTACGTACCTTACCTCAGTTGGAATTAACAGCCATTTATGTGGGTGTCAAATTAGCTGATTATATACTGAGTAAATTGCCGGTGATAAATATTAGAGACACCATAATTTGGTCTGATAATGAGGTATCCTTCCAGTGGATTTGCAAGGAAAACAGCAAGATTATATTCGTGCAAAATAGAGTCGCAGAAATTAACCAGATGCAAGAGAAATATGATAGTTTGGGCCAGCATAAGTTAACCTTTAATCATATAGCCGGGCGGAGAATCCAGCTGACCTCTTCTCTCGTGGGTTGACTTGTGGTTTAAAGGGCCCAGTTGGCTGGTGGATAAAGTTAATTGGCCTGTTCAAAGGCGAATATTGCTCCAGTGGAAATTACTGTGAACAAGGCTCCAGACATTGGTCCCTCCTTAGCCATTGATATAAATACTCATCTTTCCCAAAACTGATTGTCACGAAGTTGGTGTTTAACTTTATAAACAAGATGAATATCTCATATGATTTCCCACATCCCCTGAAATACTGGATACAGAGGGTGCAAGGAGAAATCTATGGAGAGGAGATTAAATTGATAAGGGGAATGTGGCTAGGCCTGGGGACCGTTGGTCCCACAGATGAGGAGGTCCCACGTACCTCCTCCCATGGCAGACATTAGTCTGAGATACTCCCGAGAAAGGGAACCAAGGTCGAGCCACCACTTGGACAAGGCCCGGCCCGGGAGAATCCCGGCGAATCAACAAGAAGAAGAAGAATATAATCTAGTACAAATGTTGAAACTTATACCTCATGTATCCTTATGTACCCTTGTGCTCCTTGTAACTCATCTAATGACCATATAATTTGTTATTGCAACACATATTGTTTAATCTGATTTAATTCATTTTATAAATAAGACAAAAGCATAAAACTATGTTTAAAAATGTCATAGTCTAAACTATTCAAATTTCATATCATAAATACTCAACTATACTCATATTGTAAACTATCTACTAAAATTCTTACCATTTAGTTTTAAGTTAAATTTAAGTCTGTCCAAAATGCCCTGCATATTAGGAGCTTTTGGCATGTACACCTCATAACATCTCGTAACAAATTGTAACTCTTTTTATCATGTCCAAATAAACTACTATTACTATTACTATATCATGTTTCTATGTTATTAATATTGTTTATTATGTCATATTAGATGAATTGTGATAGGTAAATAAGCCATAGTGCTGATATTAGTGTCAAATTGAAGCATTTTGTCCTTCCTCCCAACACTAAACTCACCTCCCTCTCTCCTGCTCATCATCTTCCATACAGCAACAAGAGTCACCAATAAAGGTAAGTGTGATGTTAAATGTTCATTTATACATGTTATTAGTGCTTTATATTTATTTGTCATTCTTTCTATATGTAAATCTATATTTAATCTCTAAAAATATTTTTTGTTAATACTCCTGGGTGTCTGAAACGGATTAATTGAATTTCCATTATTTCTTAGTGGAAAATGGTTTCAGTTTTCGTGTATTTCAGTTTTAGTGCATCCCTCAGGAACGGATTATGCATGAAAACGGAGGGTTGACTGTATCTATATCTAGCTGTCCTATATCTCTGTCTCTTTCACATGTACACATAAGTAGTTAATATACATAGTGTAAATTACCTAGAATAACCCAAAATTCCAGGCAAAGTGCTATACAATGCTTGTAGATATAATCATAATCAACTTTATTTCTGATAATGTTACAAAGTGGGGTTTACATATTATGTTATCAATACATTTTATGAATTATTTATTACAAGAAGGTCAATAATATGCCTAGGCATTTCAGGCAGTCTTATACAAGATCTTACTCTATAGTGACACAATGATTATACTGGTATTAAGGTTAGATAATTGTAGTGATTAACTAGGTTTACAAAATTGAGGTAGTACAAAAATTTAAGAAGTTAACAATTAGTTTATATATTAATGGAAATGGTGACGTGTTAGCATGATACAGTTTCTATATTGGAGTCTTAGGCAAACTTATGACTAGCTTAAGAATTATGAAGCAATAGTTGTATTAGAATCTTGGTTACAGTCATGTGCAAATTAAGGGGGAATCACAGATATCAATAAGTGTAATTTTGTTGTGGATATGTGCAAGATAAAGTAGTTTTCATGTGGTTAGAAACCGGTAAGTGAGATAAGATGGTTTTTAGCAGTGCTTTTGAAAATGGAGGTTGTGTCTGCAGTTCTAGAGTTTTCAAGTAGGGAGTTCCAGATTTTAGGCCCTTTTATGTACTGTACATTGAATTTTTGTATAAATTTAGTCGAACACAGGGAATGTCAAAGAGATGTTTGTGTCTGGTATTATGTATATGGGTCCTGTCACAACTGTCAAGAAAGTGTTTTAGCTCAGGGTTAAAGTTGGTATTTATGGTTCTATAAATGTAGATTTTAGAGTAGTAAGAGTAGATGTTTTGAACAGTGAGTAAGTATAGGTCTTTGAAGAGTGGGGGTGTGTGTTTCCTAGCGTTGGATTGCGTGATAATTCTTACTGTGGCTTTTTGATGGGTTATTATTGGCTTTAGGTTTCTTGCTGCTGTTGATCCCCAAGCACAAATGGCATATGTGATGTAGGGATATATGAGTGAATAGTATAATAATAATAATATAATATTTTTATTTCAATGCATGATACAAGTGTACATTGTTATTGGTAGTTACAATTATAAAACTGTATTGCAAGGAGAGCCACTGGCATGCCATGGCATTAGGGGCAGCTTATTCTAAAGACTTATTCACTAAAGACTTAATGCTAGAGAAATTGATTGGGTTTATTCTAGTTCTGTATTATTTAATATTTCAATCTGATTATACATACAATAAAAAGACAATACAAGAGAAATTGGTTGAGTTTAGTCTAGTTGTATATTTTAATTCAAGTTACAATATGTTGATGCTATACTAGTATAATAACAATACTAGAAAATTTATTGAGTTTCTTCTAGTTATATATTTTATTTCAATTTAACAAAATGATGATACTATAATATTTTAAATGAACAATATGATGATATGATATTGTGTGAGTAGGGCTGATTGTGGTACATAGTAACGTATCTTATAGAGGATCCCCACAGTTTTGGACACTTTCTTTGTTATGTGTTGGATATGGGTGCTGAATTTCAGATTACTGTCGAGGTGAAGGCCCAGGAATTTGCCCTCATTATGTTTAGCAATAGGAGTGTTGTTGATCTTAATGTTTAATTGTGCATCACCTGCTCTGTTACCAAACATAATATAGAAAGTCTTATCAGTGTTGAGTGTAAGTTTGTTAGCTGTCATCCATGTCGATATTTTTTAGTAATTCGTCGTTGGCTTTTTTTATTAGTTTGGTGAGAACTGATGAATAGTGTTTAATAAAATCTTTATGTATGAATCCCCGTCTATATTTGCTTTTCATATTGATGTTTCTTGTTAATGGATTTTAGTAAGCTGTTAGTTAGCCATGGGCAACTTAGCCGTTTATTTGTAATCTGTTTCATTTTTATTGGACAATGTTTGTTGTATAGTCTAAGTAATTTGTTAAGAAAATTGTCTGTCCAATCATCAATACCCTTGGTGTTGGGGAATTCTATAGCCCAGTCAACCGTCTCTAGCTCTGCTGTGAAGTTATTTATTGATGCCTGGTCATGGAGTCTAAATGAAACTTTTGTGTATTCTATGAGGTGGTTTACTAATGTTTGTTAAGAGGAAGGTGGGGTAGTGGTCTGTAGTGCTGTCTGTTATTATCCCTGATTTATGGTCGATTATGGTTGCACTCGTCTCAGTAAGCCTAGTTGGTTTTGATATTGTTGGTATAAGAAGTGTGTTGTTCATATTGTAATAGTTATTGTTGTAGTTAAGAACTGTTATACTTTTAGCAGTATTTAGGACAATAATTTAGATACAGGATTTTCCTTCCCTGAAACCGTGCCCCGTATTTGTGGGCAGCATCAGGGTTAAAACAATTTGTCACTTTAGTTGTTTCGTGGCATACCTCGTTATCGACATTTAGTACTATGTTAAATCTATCTATGGTTTATGGCTCTACCCCCAACTGTTTTAGTTGTTGCCAGAGCTTTCTAAGGTTATTCATGTACTCTTTGATTTTTGAGCAATAGTGCCTTGCCTTTGCCTTTTATAAGCCTCTGCACTCTGTTTCTCACCCTTTGGAATTCTTTTTAGTGCTGCAGTAACCTGTCTGTTTGCCATAAATTTTTTTTATCAACTGGTCTCTGAATTTCATATTATCTAATATCTCAGTAGTCATCCAGGGTTCAGTTCTTCGTTTAATCCTAACCTCTTTAACTGGTGCAATATTATCAAGGATGGCAGTGAACATTGTTTTAAATTTTTTCCCAGGCATCATTTACATCCGTGCAACTTGTTATCACTGACCAGTCAGTCCTGTGGTAATGACCCTGACTGACTAATGTTCTCAGGGCGGTTACAAAGTATGTGGTCAATTAGGGTGGCTGAGAACTGTGTGATCTGGGTTGGTGTGTTAATAGTTGAGTGTAACTATTTAAACCTAGAATTTGCTTATATCTTTTACATAGCCCGTTATTTTGCTGTTGAAAACATATATTGAAGTCTCCCATATTACTGTCTCCACATTGTTATCAAGTCCTGACAAGACTCTCGAAAAGTCCTCTAAGAACTGGTCATGGGTGGGAGGGCGATAACTAGTTCCTACTAAGATGGGTTTGGTCTGGGAAGCAACACTTCAAATATTTATAAGTGATTAACAATAATTGATTCTCATTTACTTAGCAAGATAAGGAGCTAAAAAGGTGCAATAGTGTTATATTTTCTTTGATTTATTAAATCATACTCAGTAGCTCCTTCTTTTAGCTTTAAAATAATTACATATCTTTAATTATCTTAAAAATAATGATTTTTAGTGGTTAACATTTTTTTTTTTTTTTTTTTTTATAATTGCAACATCTTATTTCTCTACGTGCCTTCTGTAAATACTTACATATATCCGCCTTTACTCTTATGAACACAAATATCGATCCTGATATTAACCTGTTATTGAACTGTACAAATAATCCTAACAGTAATTGTCATTACTACACTGCTAGTCAGGCTAAAACTCTACTCAGTGTCAACAAGAACATTACAGTCTTTAACTATAATGTTAGATCATTGAGTAAACACTATGATGACCTCCGCATTACTGGTCTCTAAATGCTACTATAACTTTCATTAGTCGGTACCTGACCAGCCAGGCTGTGGTTTGTACGTTGGACTGTGCGGCCAGCAGTAACAGCCTGGTTTATCAGGCTCTGATCCAACATAAGGCCTGGTCACAGGCCGGGCCGCAGGGGCGTTGACCCCTGGAACTCTCCAGGTATCTCCAGGTATTCTTACTGAAACCTGCTGACTCAAACAAGATTTGACAGACATTTACCATAGCTGGTTACACAGCCATACATAACTGCAGGTCTGACCAACCAGGAGGGAGGCACTGCCATCTATTACTCTGATGAACTGTAATGTATGAAATCTACTTGCACAAGGGATGACAATGGTGAATATATAACAGCTAAATTCGCATCAAAAAACCTAAAACCTGTAACAGTTGGAGCACTCTACAGACTACCACACACAAATACTTATACTTTTAGTAGTAACCTTAGAAACATGATAGCTGAGTCAGAGTTGAACAAACACCACCTGATACTTACAGGAGACTTCAAACATAAACCTCATCAAGCAACTGACCTTCCTGTAGCTGATTTCGCAAACTATGAACAACTGCTTGTTGCTACCCTTTATAACTAAGCCAACAAGAATCTCTGAGACAAGTGTCTCATTACTTGACCATATCTGGACCAACACGATATCCCCACTACAAGCAGGTATAATCACAGACAACACTACACACCACTACAAGTAGGTATAATCACAGATAACACTCACCACTACAAGCAGGTATAATCACAGACAACACTACACACCACTACAAGCAGGTATAATCACAGACAACACTACACACCACTACAAGTAGGTATAATCACAGACAACACTACACACCACTACAAGCAGGTATAATCACAGACAACACTACGCACCACTACAAGCAGGTATAATCACAGACAACACTACACACCACTACAAGCAGGTATAATCACAGACAACACTACACACCACTACAAGCAGGTATAATCACAGACAACACTACACACTACACAAGCAGGTATAATCACAGACAACACTACACACCACTACAAGCAGGTATAATCACAGACAACACTACACACCACTACAAGCAGAGTATAATCACAGACAACACTACACACCACTACAAGCAGGTATAATCACAGACAACACTACACACCACTACAAGCAGGTATAATCACAGACAACACTACACACCACTACCCTACCTTTCTCACCAACCAACTTATGACTCGAGAATGATCGCATTTCGCCTGCATGACGAGTCATCAGTAAATAATTTGATATTAGCACTAGGTGACACTGACTGGCAGAGAGAACTGACACCAATAATATTGACAAAGATGTCAAATCTTTTTACTTTAAACCTAAACTTCTATAACATGCATTGTCCAATCAAAACGAAGCAGATCATGGACAAGAGACTAAACAACCCATGGCTAACAAATAGTATCCTCAAATCCATTGATAAAAAGCACCAATATGAAAAACTGTTCAGATTAGACCTTACTACTAAATAACTGACTAAACGATACACATAAATACTCACAAAACTAATACGAAAATCAAAGCAAATGTATTATGAAAAAAAAGATTTATTGAATTAAAAGGTGATATGACAAAGACCTGGCAAACCCTCTCCAAAATTTTGGGCTCTAGAAAACTTTGAAAACAGAAGATAAACTTAACAAAACCCAGATAAACCTCTCATATGGCCTATAGACACGACCAACAAACTGAATGTCTTCTTCTCTACTGTAGGATCAAAGCTGAAGCAAAATTCCTAGCTCAAATACCCCCCGAAAGATTACCTCACTGGCAACTACCCAAATACTCTATATCTAGATCCAACTCATTCTACTGAAGTCTCACTCATCATTAAATCATTAAAAAACAAACCGGGAATCTAAATAACTTGCCACCATTCATATATAAAAAGCAGTTCATGTGCTGTCACCCATTATTCCAATGTTTAACAAATATGTTGAGTCCTCAACCTTCCCATCCATACCCCAAAGACAGGGAGGTGATCCAAATGATCAAGACAGCAAGGGTCACCATGATCCTCAGAGGAGGTGATCCAACAGATCATTCCATGTCCAGCATTGGTAGTGTGCGGGCGTGTTGGTACCCCCCAAAGCGGTAGCTTTGGCAACTTGATTTTCAGCCAAGATGGCCCACTTACCTACAGTGACGTGTAAACACTGTATGGGGTGACCTAGTGCAAGGGTCATTCTTCCAGCTAATCCCAGAGCGTTTATTGCCGGCCATTTTACGTGACACCTATGGAGTGGCGCTGAAGATCTCTACGCCATTTTCATGAATGGGGGCAAGCGGAATTTTTGCCCAAGTTTGCCAGCTCGGGGGCGTACCAGCAAGTGGTGGTTGCTGCAGGACCAAAGATGATGGTTAACACGGGTGTTGAGGTTTGTCTACATGATGTTTCAGTGCCTACAAATGGGTAAAGGTAAAAAACTTGCCGTTTGAGGTGTGCCCAAAAGGACATCGTGATGACTTTAAATTTTGGTGTGGTATATGCGGTGAATATAGGCAGAGGGGGCGCAGGGCCATATGTTGGACTATTGGAGGGTTCTTACTCTGTTAAGATGAGTTTAAGAAAACCTATACCTTCGTTTGTATTGATGGAGTGCTTTTGCACACAGGTGTCGTGCATTATCAGGCCGGGGGTGAAACATGCAGGTTGTGTGGTCACCCCTGGCAATTTTGCAGCTGATTGTGTGAGGTGACAAAGTGAAGGATGGAGAGGAGAAGCAGTTATGACTCAACATATTGGCGATGAGCATCGGGAGATGGATGTCATTGATGGTGAGGTCCCCAAGCGGGGGCCGGAAGTAGGGCGGTTGAGTCCCAATGGAGTGAGGAAGTTGATAAAGGAAGAGGAGGAACGGCGGAGGATGGAAAACGATGGGGACAGGATTTCTGTCCGGGAACAGAAGCGTGAAAGGAGCTATAGAAACTTGTTTTGGGCTGCCTTCTTGTAAGCTGCACATTGAGAAGCCCCTTTGACACCGACACTCTGAGATGCTTCTCTCAGACTTACAAGTGGCTATGGGACAAATTTCTAGCTAACTGCAGTAAAAAGAATTCCCCCTTCATGCACTATTATGAAAGGGGTTTCTTTTTGATGGAGTGGACATGTGGCTCCTAATCTTCCCAAGCTTTCCCCCCTCCAAACCCCATTGAAGGGAAGAGTCTTAATCTGCAAATTAAGTGGTATTAGTGTCTTGATTAACTCAAGAATCCCCAGCTCTAGGGTATATCCTCCAAGCAATATCTAAAAAAGTATGAGACACTAGCTTCCAGACTTTTTACTCAACAATGGGACGCTGGTACCTGCTTAATTTTCACCCAAACCCCATAGAGACCCACAACAAAACCTACACGCGTTTTCCCCCAGAAACTGGCCAGATACTGAGAAGAAAAGAGTAGGGCCCACTGTATTGGGTCTGGAGGGTTAAATATCTATGGTCCAGGGATCTCTCCTCGGGCCCCCGGACAGATGTTGAGGTCACGTGAAATCTTTTCTTGTTCACAGCACTTGTTCTCTGGTTGGTCAGTCTGGTAAACCATGGAGGGCATGCGTCGTGAGTCTCACACTGCTTGACCTCGCAAGTTGCCATTTTTTTTTGGTAACATAACCTAATGTACCTATTTAAGGCTTATATCTACCTATATTAAAAGGGGCTAGAACTACATTATTAATATCTAATGTTGCCTCAATAATCCTCTTTTTAGTTCAATTGTCAAAATTGCCTAGGTGTTCTAGGAGAATAAATCTATCAATTAAGATTTCCAAAATTTTTCACCTCCGCCAACTTGAATGTGTATGTTTTGGTTTGGGTGTGTGGGTTTATAAACTCCGAGGGCTGATCCATGGTATGTTTGGGGTCCTTACGGCTCACTTACCCTGTGGAACTTGGGCGACTCAATAAAGTTTCCCCAACGGGGGCCAAAGTGATGCAATAGAGGAAGACATACTGAAGGACCTGGGTGAGATCATTGGAGGTGAGGGAATGGAATTAGGACAGATTGAGGATGTGGGAGGGGGAGGTGGACAGGGTGGTACAGTTTATGGAACAGCCTGGGAGTGAAAAATGTGTCCCGCCCAAGGTACGGTGGAGGTAGAGGTACACCGACCGTGTGAAGAGGTGTAGGAGACGTTGGATAAAAGTGAATCCAGGAAGAGGTTTGGGAAAGAGGCTGAAAATGATGTCCACACACCGGGTCAGCGCCGGGGAAGATGGCGTGGACGGAAGTGAGTAAGGAAAGGCAGGCGGAGTTAAGAGGAAAGAGGTAGTGTAAGTGTTTCATCAGCATCCATCTGTGAGAAGGTGGAAAAACAGGCAGGGAGGAATGGAGTTATGGAAAGCCACTGCCACGGAAGGGAAGCCAATGCTGCTAATTTCAGGTGTCTCAGTATGAACATGAATGGCCTCAAACATGAGGTAAAACGTAAGTGGGTTGAGGTCACTTTAAAGTAGGCTTAGAATAGATGTATTTTTTTTTCAAGAACATAATTTTAGGTTTGGGGGAGGACTTGGTTTTGAAGGGATATAGGCTTTTTGTGGGTAGGACAGACTTTTTTAAAAGGGGGGGAGTGGGAGTGGGAGTGGGGGAGGGTAGTCCATTTGGTTTGGGGTCTTGGGAGGTGGGGGAGGGGGGGGAGGTGGCGAGGGTGGATGGAAGGTTGGGAGTGGTACAAGTTTTTTTCATTGAAGTATTTTTCCCCGGCGTACAATAGGGAAAAGATGCGGGGGTGGAATTAATTTACCCTTTTGGGGTTTTCCTTAATTTATACTTGGGGGAATTAACGTGCAAAGAGTAAATGATGTGACCTTGGGGTTTAAAAAGCGGGAAAGAATATTGAGGGGGTTTGGGCGGGGGGGTTTGGATGGGGGTAGGGAGGTTTTGGTAAATTATATTTAGTAAGGTTCATATGCAGCAAGGTTGGGATAGGATTTTTAACCGGGGTGGTAATGGTGGAGAAGATGGGGTGTTGAGAGGATTTTCGGCCTAAGGGGTTATGGCTCAATTAGGGGGGGGGGGTGTGAGGGTATAGGGAGTTACGGAAGTTGAAGTTTTTGTTGAGTGGTTGGGGGGGGGAGATGGATTCTGGGGTTTGTGGCAAGGGTTATGGGCGGGGTGGGGCATAGGGGGGCAGCGAAATGGTGGAATGAGGGGGAACCCCGCGATAAAGGTTTTTTTTTTTGTGAATGTGAGAGAAAGATGCAAGGTATGGTTTGGATATCAACTTTGGAGGTTTATTGATTGGTAATGGAGGAGGGGGTTTAGGGTAGTGGTTAGGAGGATGTAAGGGTGGCATTGAGAGAAATATAAATAAGGTTTCAAGCTTAGGATGAGGAGGGATGGAGGAGGTCTAGGGGTTTAGGGTGTCAGGGTTATTGAGGCTTTCAAAAAAGGGGGGGAGGTGATGACGAAGGTATTGGGGATGAGGATATGGGGGGGTTTTTGAGGGGTGAAAAAAGAAATGGAGGAAAGGTGGTTGGGGAATTAGGGTTTTGGGGGGAAAATTTAAAGGGCGGAGGGAAGAAGGGGAGGAAGGGGGATCCTGGGAAGTATAGAGAGAGGGTGAGGAAGAGGAAAAGGGGGAAAATGAGATAACAGGGGAGAAAGTGTGGGGGGTTAAGGGGGTCTTTGGGAAAAAAACCGGGATAGAGGTTTTTTCCGGGGAAGTAGTTAAGTATTGGGATGTGTTGAGGGGGTGTTAGTGGGGGTGTTTAATGATATGAAGGGGGGGGGGTTTTGGAGAATTTGTTAGAACAAGAGGGTGGTATTGGTGCCGGGGGGGGGAATCTGAAATTTTTTAGATTATGAGTCATTGCATTGTTCCCGTTAAAGATCTATGTGAAAATTTTGGGAATAGGTTAAAAAAGGGGGTGGGGCCTGGCTTCATGGGGGGAACACTGCATTCAAATTCAAATTCTTTTTTCATGTAATATACAAGGTGGGGTTAACTTTTTTGTGTTTTTTTGGTTAAAAGGGTTTTGGGGGGCTCTTCATTTTGGGGGGGTTTTTTAAAGAATATTGATTCCATAAGGGGGGTAGGGTTTGTTAAGACAAGTGGAAGTGTTTTAAGGGAAAGATGGTCCATTTTTTTCCCTATGCCATTGTGTCTGGTCATGGTCAGGGTTAATGATGTACAAATTATATGTTTGTAATTATGTCAGATATTTTTTAATGCAATGTTGGGGTCCCCCCCTTTTGCACATTTTTATTTTTTTTAAAAGAGGTGATGTTTTTCTTCCATTTTTTAAAAAGGGATTTAAGGTAAATTTGGGTATTTTTGGGGAATAATTTTTTATATGCCCGGGAGATTGCACTTTTTATTTTCATTTTTTTTAATGGGGAAGTTTAGATGATTACTATTGACAGTGGATATGTTTCTTTAGATGAGGTTTTTTGTGGAATACTGTCGAGGTTCGGTGTTTTGTAGGGTATACATGCCTGTTGCCCCGGGTATCACCCTTGTGGGTTTGGGGTAGGATTTTTGGCCCTGTGTTACGGGTAAAATGCTAAACATTATATACATAGTTTGAGAATCTTTAACGTAAGTCAGATTGTGAAGATTTTAAAAAGACAAAAAAGGGTTAAAGGTAGTTCTGTTAAACTAGATATAGACGTTAGAGTTTTTTTGGGGGATTGCAAAGATTTGTGTTTATTTTTGTTTCTTACATTTTTTTTTTTTTTTTTTTTTTTATTAACACATCGGCTGACCCCCCCAAAGGGGGGGGTTGGCCCCCAAAAAAAAAAAATTTTAAATTTTTCCCACCCATCACTGTTTAAAAGGGGTGTTTTACACTACAGTTAAAAAACTGCAACTTTAACCCCTTCCTTCAGAGTGCAGAACTTTTTTTTCCCCCTCTCCAGGACTGGTCCGGCCTGCTTTCCCTGAATCCCTTCATAAATTTTTTGCTCCCCTCCAACAGCACATCAATTTTTTTAAAAAACCCTTTTGGCCCCCTTCACTCCTATCAAATACGCCCACATGTTGTGGAAAAAAAAACCCCCGCCCCAAAAAACCTTTTTTTTCCCCCCCCACCCCAAACCCTTTTCCCAGGCCGACCCCTACCCCCCCCTTTTCCCCCACTACAGATTTATACACCCCCGAAGTCATTTTTTCTTTTCCCCTTCTTTTTTTCCCCAAAACCCCCCCAACAACCCCCCCTCAGCTCCTGGATAATAGTTTTGGTAATCCCGCACCTCCTCCTAATTTCCAATCTCCGAATTCTCTGCATTATATTCACACCACAAATTGACCTCAGACATGAACATCTCTATGCCCCGGCCTTCCCTTTAAAAACATTCATCCCCCATGCTTCACCCCCTTTATAAGATTTTAAACTATCCCAAACTTTCCCCTTTTTACTTCCATGGAAAAAGTTCTTTGTCTCCACAGACTAATGCCCCACTCCTTTTTTTTTCCCCCCCTCAATTTATGATTCACCTCATCCTTCATAGACCCATCTGCTGACATTCCCTCCCAAATATCTGAATACATTACCCCCTCCATACCTCCCCCTCCAATCTGATATCCAATCTTTCGTCACCTAATCTTTCTGTTATCCTCAAGGTTTTTTAAAAGGGAGTTGTAGTTGAACTGTTTATTTTTTTAGTGTTTAGAACAGTGGGGTTTTTTGATGCGGGAAGAGGCAGTTACTTTCTAGTAAATTTTTTATTGGGTTTGATTAAATATTTAGATCAGGGTCCCACGTATCATTCTCTTTAGGTTAAATAGTAATTTTGTTATATCATGTATAGTGGGTGAATTCTAGTACTTTTATATCTTAGTAAGGGATGTTTGCACAAGATACAACTAATGCACATTGGGGCAAATAGATATAAAAATTTTAAAAAAAAGGGGAAATTTTAACTTTTATTAAGCAGATAAAAAAAAAAATATAAACTAATAAGATAAAAAAATTAAAATAGGGGAAACCCAAAGTTGGTATTGGTTGTATTGCTAGAATGAAATAAAGTATAATTAAAAATTTTATAAAATATTAATACAACACAATAATTATGATTCAATTATAAGTAAAATAAGATATTTTAAAAAAAAATCATTATAAAAAGAGGTAAATATAAAGAGTTAAAGTTTGAAAATGGTTAATGGAAAAAAATTATTTAAAAAAATAAGCAAATAATTTCAATTATTTGGTAGTTGCCTAATAAAAAAAAAAATATGTCACCATAAAGGTTTTACTTTCTGTCTTACTCAATTTTTTAATAATAATCTCCATACAAACCCGGAACTCAACAGACTTATTCCCCTATAATTTTTTCACTCTCTTTTTTCCCCTTTTCCTTTTTACAAAGGAACAATAAAACGCCCCTGCCAACCCCGGTACCTTTCCCTCTTCCATACATTTATTAAATAATAGCACCAACCACTCCAAAAAATTTTTTCCCCACCTGCTTTTTTAAAAATTTTTATCTTTATCCCATCAATCCCAGCTGCCTTCCCCCCTTTTACACCCACTGCCTCACGAACTTCCCCCACACCCACAACTGGTCCCACCTCCAAGAGTTTTTTCCGCCCCCCACGAAAAAATTCCCCGTCTTCATCAACATTTAACAATCCTCAAAAATTTCCTTTTCCCCATTTTTAACTCTCCATTTAATAACTCTCCCTCCTTTTTAACTGTCAAACCATTTTTTTCCCTAGGCTTCCTCAACTTATTAATCTCACCCAAAACTTTTTCTGATTTTCAAAAAATTTGCTGATAACATCTCACCCCCCTTCTCATTTGCTCTCTTTTTCATTGCTTCACCACTCTT